>JAOTQR010148730.1:0-19516 GCA_025774065.1 Solanum ossicruentum
AATTGATGCTAATTTGACCAAACCATATCATGATTCATTCACCAAATATTAGTATATGTAAAATGTGGGGTGTTACACAAAAAATCTAGTTCATCATAAAAGAACAAAGCACATTGATGTGAGACATCACTTTCTCAGGGACCAGGTGGGGAAAGGGAATACTTGCATGAAGTTCTGCAGTACCGAGGTGTAGATTGTTGTTATTTTCACCACGCCCCTTTGCAGGGATCAGGTTGAGAGAAATAGATGGTCAAAGTTATTCTATCTAATTTTTTTTATAAATAATTGGATGACTGAAATAAGAAAAAACCTATGTTTGTTTTGACATTCTTGGACAATGAAAAAAGTCTTCTTTTTTTCTTCTCTTAATTTAAGAATTAAGTAAAAAAATGAAATTGAACTACATATGATAGAAAATAGTGTGAATCAAATATTGTATTGATGATCCACACGGCCCGCATGCTAATTCATACAATGCGTCACCCGCTCTTGTATTTGTAATAACTTGTCTTGAATTCAATTAAATGTTGATGGAAAAGAACCATAACTATGTAACCATATTCTTAATAGAATGACCCCAGAATGGCATTTTTAAATTATAAGAAAACCTATAGTCACTACAATTGCAGAATTTGTACCTCGTAAATTTCTATTTATTTGAGTATGTAAATAAATTGCAAATACGATCCAAGTAATAAATGCCAAAGGGATGATCAGACAAAAGAATGACGGGTCAAAATGATTGTGATATTTTTCTTTTATTTTCTGGCTAAAAAGTGCTCAATAGGTATCTGAGAAACTACTCACAATTTATTAAATATCAGTTTGTACTTGCAAGTTTGCAAATTAACAATTTCATAGGATTGAAAGAAAAGTTTGGAGCAGAATCACCTAGGTACCAGGTTTGTATTCTGATTACCATCTCTTGCCTTATTAATGTTGATGTTTAGGACCTGTCATATCGATTCAGCTTTTCCCTGAATCGACGTCACTTCACACCAGTCCCCAAGGAGTCACAACCAATCAGGGACCAGACGTTTCTTTTGTCCTATCTTTTTTAAATGATTAATCTCTCACTCTTTTTTCCTCATCTGATCAAAAAAACTATCTCAAGTTCTTCTACCCTTTTCATCTTCTTGTTTCTTTCACTTTCCAAGTACCAAAACCAGTTTTCACCATGTCTTAAAGCCAAGGAAATTCACTCTCATAAGCCACTGTTGAACTCGACACCAAAACCTCACCTAACATCTACACTCCTCCTTTAACCCCTATTCATGTACCTATAAAATGTGAAAACCTTCACCCTCTCATTCACAAACCCTCTTCTTCCTCCCAAACTGTTATTCCACCATCAGAGTCTGAAATCCCCAGCAACTTCCCCTGTAAAAACCCTATTGAACCATCTCTTAGCACTACAGAAGACCAAAGGAACACATCTCTGTTAGGGCACATATCCGCCGCCCTGTTAAGAAAATATTTTGAGGGAGAGATTGCAGAGGATAAGGGAACGAATTCTAACATCCTGACTGAAGGAACTAAGTAGATGGCTAGAAATCTTTTGGACTTAAAAGATAGTGATTAAAGTGCTAGAGAGGAACTTTGCTCTGCTGACCTTACTCTGGCATTGGATAAGCCTATTTATGATGAGACACTAGTGAGTGAGATTTGATCGGTAAATGTTGTTGAAGCAAAGGAACATGTACAGAGTGATGATAATGAAGAGGACAGCAATCCACTGTCATGGAGAATGAAAAGACCCAGTGTCTACTCTGAGCTTATAGGGACCATGTCTATCAAGATAAAGGGAAGGTGAAGGTTGCGGAGAGCAAGAGCAGTGTGGTGGTCAGAAGTTATACTACCAAGGGTACTAAAAAGAAACTATTGGGTGATGCTATGAAAGCTAGCAGACAAAAGCACCTTTTGAAGAAGAGGTTGAGAAAGATCACTGTTGTTGAACCTGAAATACTTGAGGACCAGGTTGATAATGTTGGAGAAAATGAGGACATTAACTGGACTGATTCTGAAGAAGTGGCTGATAAAGGGAGTCTGAATTCTAAGACTCAAAAGAAGGAAATTGCTAAGGGAAAAGGGAGTGAACCTGTTTCCACTAGGGGACCAGGTTCTCAAGTAAAGAGACGAAAAACTGAAAACATTCTTACTAATGAACAAAGGGTAAGTTTGTTACAGGAATAGAGGGTGTTGAATAGTCTAGTGTTTGAAACTGCAGCTAAAGATGGACCAAGTATGAGGGAGTTGTTGGATGTGGTGGAGGTTTAAGGTTAGGGCCACTTATCTGAATAGCTTGTTCCCTACTTGCATGAGTAGGAAATAAAGGGGTTTTACCTTAACCTTGAAATACAAGCTGATAAGGGTTTTATGACTAGGATTAAGGATTTCTCATTCAGGGTAGATGAAGGATTGCTAGGGGAGATATTACAGGTCAAGACTGAGGGGATAAGGATTATGGCTGATAGATGCCCTTCTAAGGACTTTTTAGTGGAAGCTGGAAAAATGAGGAAGTTGACCTTTGCAGCTGTCTCTAAAAAGATCCTAAAAGGTTAATATCACCTTTACTTTGAATTTGTGAACAAAGTACTCCTTCCCCGGTTTGAGAAGAGAACAGTTGCTACTATGACTGACTTGTACCTGGTGGAGAAATTAAGTACCTTAGTCAAAATCAACCTTTCAATGATCATGATGTAGCATATGACCAAGGTATACAATATGGCAAAAGGGAAACATGAGCTTGCATATGGCTACCTACTCAATTGGGTTTTTGAGTACTATGGAATAGAATTGAGTAGGGGTGTCATGGGGACCATGAAATAGTCATTCTCATTTAACACTTTATCTGAGTGTGAGATTGGTGAGATAAAGGTCGGTACCTAAAGATCTCCTATGTCTGAGTTAGTTCAACAGAATAAGGCCTTAAAAGCTCAAGTGAAGGAACTGACTGAAGCATTGGTGACTAAGGATGTTGAACTAGTTATGATGCATGCTAAATTGGTCAAGGGACCTAGAGGAGAACCTGGTGCTATTAAGGTAACCAAGTTGAGAGAAGTGAATGCCCAGTTGACCAAAGAGGTGAAGTCCCTCAGCCAGCAGCTTTTGGAGACTCACAGAGATCACAGTATGAGCATGGCCAAGTTAATCGAATCCCTTGTCATAAAACCCTCTAGTTCCTCCCCTACCCATGCTTATTCCCTTTGTTCTCTATGTCTCTAGTCCCTGTCCCCCCCCTCCTTGTTGGTTGTAGTTTTTTTTGGATTCTGAAAAAGTTGTTCTTGTTTGGAGGATCTTGGCCTTGTCCTAGGCATTTGATGTTTTAGAGATGATGATTGTGATTGGAATATAACATGGTATGGTTCTGGTTTCCTTTTTACATCTCTAATCCAATCTATGTTCTCTATTTACTATGTAATTGCTTTAATTATGCTTCATCAAGTACCTTGTATTTTCTGATTGTGATCCTATCTCAGTTTACTATTTTCCTATTAATGATGCCAAAAGGGAGAAAGATATGTGATCATACACTCATGGGAAATACAGAGGGGGCTTATATCAAGGGGGCTTATATTAAGGGGGAATAAATCACATAGTGGACATAGTTTGTCATCATCAAAAAGAGGTAAATTATTGAGAACATGAACTTGTTCTATGTTTTGATAATAACAAACTAAGTCAAGGACCAAGTAGATCATCAGGTTATTGTGGTGAAGCAAGTTGTGGAAAGCAGCCTGTAAACCTGTTGTGGTTGGTGAAAAGTCTTTTAGACTTGTACTGAAGGACCAGTGGTCCATAGGAAGTATCCACAACAGCTTAAAAGATAGAAGTCCAAGGTTTCAATGTAGATTTTCAAGCACATTCTCATATTGAATATTCTCATGTTGAAAAGCTTCTCCCTGGCTTCTTGTGTAAGAATATACAGCAAACCCAGACGTGAGACCTGATATACTAGGTCTATAGTTCTCTTGTTTGTGTGTGTTATATTGTGTTCCAAAGTATAAGATCACTCCTAAACTATAAAGGTAAGTGATCAGTTGTTGTTGTAGTTGATTTAAGTGTGGAGTACACCTTGTAGACAGTGTTGTAGTCTAAAGGTGTGTTTGTGTTTTAGTCTAACTACTCAGATGATATAGGTTAGAATAAAATAGGCCTTTTGGGTGCTCATTGCTTGTGCTAGTTGTACAAGTTGTTGGTGTTGTAAGGGGAAATAGAGAAATAGCATGTATTGTATTTCTTTACTTTGCTCTTTAGTGGATTTGGTTGATAAATCTTGTGGTAACAGGTCGTGGTTATTCCTTCCTTGAGCAAGGAGTTTTTCTACGTAAAAATTATTATGTCTTTACCTCATGTTATATTTCTCTTTTAAGCTTTAGTTATTTTACATTGAGGGACTTGATAAGTTATCAGGCTAGGAGCATGTTAACTCAACAATACACTGACATTGACAACCGTTCCTTCAAATTTTTCAAAGTTTGAAAGCATAAATTTATATTTGATCACCTTAACATTTGCTAAAGGAACAAGTTAGTCATGCTTGTACCATTGGTTTTACAAAACAAGGTTGATAATAGCAATGAGATGAACAGAGCAACAACAATGAGAATAGTGGAGATGGACACAAATGCATTGGATAAGAAATTCCATTGCAAGATTTACCTTAAGTCTCCATAAAAAGTACTTCTTATGGACCTGATAGGCTGGATCCAAAAGTCTAGCTTTTTTACCAGGAGCTAATGCCTGAACCCTAACAATTGCTTGCATGCAGCGTAGAGTAGCAACTACTTGTCTTCTTACCAGTGCCCATGAATAAGTGCTTGAAGCCTTATAATACCTTTTAATTGTTAAAAATGCCCGTCGAGCCTGAGAAATGTTAACAAGTGCATAAAGTCAAATTCTCCCTCAACAAAAAGTAGTTAAAAGGTAGGTTATTTTTTGGTAATTAGATGAACTAATAAAATTGTAGCTTCTTCAGTTTTTAAGTCCAACTAGTAATTCTACCTATAGTGATTATTAAACGATGCAGGCAAGCATGATATATGAATTAATTACTAGACTTGATATGTATTGTATTTGAAAATTGATATGCATAAGTGAGTAAAACAAATTGCTCAGCTAGTACATCTAAAACTTGGACCATTATGAGGATACATTTTTCAAGTAGCCAATCATTGTTTGATGATAAACACTCCTAGTATCACATAGCAGGGGTAATGTAGAAGATCACACAATGCCAAACTATCCCAAATATCTAGAGGGAAAGGCTTTAATTTTGTTACACTTTTACAAACTTATACATAGATGATATATATGTATCCTCAAAAATTATAATATGTACATGTAAACTAAGATAAATCTGAACCAAATGATACGAAAATAGTAAAAGCAACACAGTTCATCATATAGTAATATGCAGTGTGATCAATAATACTTACTAACGTCTAAAAGCCACTTGTGCTTTTATTGCAGCTTGCTCTAGTTATTTTAACTTGTCATTATCAGGTGAATCTCTGCCTTTGTAATTGTGACTCTATATATTGTGCCACAGAGGATAAAATCAGCACTATCGCACACTATTCCTGTGCTTGTCATCTTCTCCTGCTCTGTATTCTCAGATCCCCTCTTGAAATTCTGAATTGGTGGATTAGGGGCAAGATCCTCCATGGATCATGCCTTTGTAGCAGACCTTGTCTTCCTACACGAGGAATACAAATTAAGATAGTAATACTTCAAAAACAATTCTAAAGTAAAATTACAGAATATGTACAAAAAGAAAAACTTTGGAATACAGAGTATATAAAAGAAAACATGTACAACATAAAATGTTAGATCTAGAGAGGGGAAAGAACCCAATAACCATATTATAAGAGAGAATACATTTGCATACATCTTTCTTGTGAATTGCATTGAAATGTAGGAAAATCATATAATAATTCTTGTTCTTTAAATCTGATCAAGTCAATGTCCCTATATGATATTGAGAATCATGAAAAAATCGATGACTTCATAAGTATGATGGAGGGAAGTGTTGCAGTCCTCAGCTAGTCATGAAAGCTAATTCAAAAGGTCAAATCAAGTACACTTAACATAAAGATATCCCTAACTTATAATTATAAAAGATCGGCCAAAAAGAAATTTTCATTTATTCAAGATTTGTTAAATGGAAAATAGCAAGAGCAGTAAGGAGAGACAATAAGTTATCTTGAAAAATCAGTCCATAACAATATCTAAGACTAGAAAGCGCTGAAAATTGGCAAATTAGACTTGGATGATTTTTTTCCTTAAAAAGCGGAGACTTGATCCATTTTCCTGGAGACTTCCCCATGCTAAAGCCTGATGGTGAGAGTAATGGGACTTTAGCTCAATACTGCATAAGTTAAATAGATAAAGAAAAATATGTGGTAGTGAGAACATATTGGATATTAACGGCAAAATTTATTTCCTATGATACCATATAAAAGATGACTACCCAGACGAAGCAAATTCTAGTCAGCAGCTCAGGAATAATTAAGCTGCAGTTGAGAAGGTGACAATCTTTTTCTCAAAAGTCATGAAGAGTTACGATAATTAACTCAGCTAGATCCTGGTTACTACCATTTTGTCAAATCTATGATTTAACCCTGATAATTGAAGGATTTTGAAACATATCAATGTGGGAAGAAAATTTGAAAAGAAGATTCTTCTTATGTATCATTGGAGTTTGAGATGCTATGTTGGAGGTGATTCCACTGACCCATTGGGACGAAAAAAGCAAAAGTGAAGAGAAAAATCGATGAAAGTTTTTCAATACCCTAATCATAAAATAATCGGTTTGTTGAGTTGTTAGTAAAGTCAAGTGCAGACAAGCAACCACATATAAAGAGAAATGATAGAGCTTTGAAACTGAAACAATTTATAGAAGAGAGTAAAACTTCATTTGTCAAATTTAGATTCTATTGATGATCTGAATTTATTCAGCTAGAACAAAAACTAATAATGGATAGAGGAAGTCAAAATATCAATGACTACAACAATCCTCTGCACCATACACTCAATATTTTAGTGAATCTGATATGCACCTACAAGAGTACTAAATTATTGTTATAATTTTCTAAATAACGTATTCAATTCAATTCTAATCTATGTCAATCGCACTTACGTGTTATTTATCTAGATATATTATTAAAAGGAATAAAGTCTAGCCTATGATCATGCTAAGTGATAGTTTACGATCAAGAGATGTAGTATTTTTCTTAACAAATTAGTTAAGTTAGGTAATAATTAACTAGTTCTCAAAATTCAGATTTTAATAGTTAATTTTTCTTTATATTTTATTATGTTTATTTTAATTTTCATTTGTTGCATTTATTATATAGTATTTTAAATATTTAAAAAAACTTAGAAATTTTTTTGTAATTTTATAATAATCATGTTGATGTTTATTTATTTAATCTAATTTGAAATCTATAACACCCCGTAGAATTATCAAAACGCTCCTAAAATACATCGTGCACATAGCGTGTCTTCCAATGCTCTGATGAAAAATTCGAGACCAAATTTGTGATCAGTGCAAAAAATCGAGTCAGATAATGGTCTTGACCCAATTAAAAACAAACCGAGTTGAATTATGAAAATGCATACAATGTGCAAAAATAGTAGCAAATCTGTGCACCCTCTGCAATGCGCCAGGGGAGCGAAATTGCACTTGCATTTTTTTGTTGATTTTCGACAGGAACTGTTTTCTGAAAAACTTATTCAAATGAAATGGTGCGCGCCTCCTCCGCGACGCGCACCAGTGTGCCAAAAATCTTCTTTTTCTTTTAACTTCGAAAAGGGTAATTTTGTCATTCTCCAATTAAATATCCCCAAAATGTATTTTAAAGGTATTTAGTACAAAAAGGGTTTCAAAACCCATAATTTTTCTAAGTCTTTTACGCAAGTTCTAAGAGAGAAGCAGAGGAGAGAACGTAAGGGTTTCCAGAGATATTCCAATTCCTTGAAGAAAACTTGAAGATTCTTCATCCCAGGTATGTAAAAGCTACCTAAATGCATAAAATTGTTCTTCCATGTGCCCAATGTAAAGTTAAGATGAAACAAATTGATACTTAGAGTCTTGATTAGTGATTTCTTGAAAGTTTCTTGATTGTTATCTTTAATCCTTGAATATTATCTTTATTTCTTGAAGATATTCTTTAAATTATATTTTATATCTTAAATTGATTATCATCATGTTTAAAGTTTACTATATACATGCATTATTCATGTGATTGTGATTTAACCCTTATAAATTCTCTTTGTGAAGACTTGAATAATGTACTTAGGGGGGTGTTTAGAGCCTTAATTGTCTGGTTGTGATGTTTGACTGAGTTTGGGTTTTGAGTGACCGCATTGATGATTGTGATAGCTGAATAGTGTTGATAGAGTTAAATGAATAATTATCCTTAATTTAAAGGGGGTAGACTTGCCCCTTGAGTTGATAGATGATGAGATGAGGTGAGTGTTATTTCCCATAGGGGTTGAGTGATGGAAGTTCTTGATGTATTGAAAGGCTTATAAGCATTTTGAGTCCTGGGAAGAGTATTGAGCACCAAAAATGAGTAATTGTGAGCCTCACTCGTACTCATGTACTAAGTGACAAGCATAGTAGAGGATTGGACCGTGCGAACGGATGTATCCTTAGTTCCAAAAGAGAACTTACTATTATTATAAACCCTTGATGTATGCCCTTTTTACCCCGGCAAGGTACTGGGCGGATGCCGCAATGACATCACTTCGTTATACCATCACCCGCTCATAGGTGATGGGTATAGGTCCAAGAAACTCCCAGATAGGACTCGTGATGATAGAACTCTGATGTGATATGATTGTTCGATGATTGATGGATAGTGAGATGATAGAGTCATGTCCTTTATTCTGAGTGAGGATGAGTGATTTTCATTTTGTTCCATTTACTTTATCCCATTTTACATATAGTACATTCCATGTACTAATACCCTTTGGCACTGTATCATTTTATGATGCAGATTCTATAGACATAGGACTTCAGTAGACTAACCATTGAGGTTCAAAGCTTTCTGGATTCCCTGACATTAATGAGTCCTCCCCTGCATTCAAAGGATGGTTACTTTTCCTTACCTTGATAGTCTTTTACTTGATTTTTGATAGTCATGGCCTATCATGATACCATCTCAATTAGTAGTATAGAGGCTTCATAGATGTAGATGTTGATGGTAGATATTGAGGGTTCTTTCCCTTTTTCTTTTGATGTTGAGACTGTCTTTCATTTTCTATATTTCATTCATGATAAACTAAGTTGATGGCTTGAGCCCATGGATAGACTTTTATTGCTATTAAACTATTTTCGTCTGCTACTGAGTTGACTGAATGAAGGCAATGAGACTAGGTGGTCCACTTGGGGGCTAGCAATAGTGTCTGAGTGCCGGTCACGTCTAGAGTACCCTTCCGGGTGTGATAAACTTGGTATCAGAGCCCAAAGTTTGAGTGTCCTAGAGAGTCTATGAAGCTGTGTCTAGTAGAGTCTTATTTATGGGTGTGTTGTGCACCACATTTCATAAGCAAGAGGCTATAGGACATTAGGAAGTGTTACCCTTCTACTATGATCTGAGTTCATGCTACAAAGTTTAACTTGTTGAATTCTGTGTTAATTCGTATGCTTTATTCTTACAGAAAATGTTGCCTAAGAAAACTGCCGCTCAGAGAGATGCCCCGGCCCCAATTGCTGACAACATCTAATCAGAGGCTTCGATTCATCCCGATACTAGAAGATAGGGATGCCCCACTAGGACTGCTGAGGTTCCATCAGTGCCCCCTACTCAGCCCCATCCAGCTCCCACTATTGAGCCAGAATATAGGGGAGCCATCACCATGTTGACTCAGTTGGTGGCCTCCCATAGAAATAGACACGGTTCTTAGGCTCCTAATTCTAGCTCACAGGAGCCCTTAGCTGCAACCTGGCTTAGAGACTTCTTGAGGATGAACCCGCCTGTGTATACGGGTTCGAAGGCTGAGGAGGACCCATAGAACTTCATTGATGAGATGTACAAAGTTTTGAGGGCTATGAATACGAACGAGATTGAGGGAGTTGAGCTAGCATCCTACCAACTGAAGGACATGGATAATGTGTTATACACTTAGTGGGAGGGGAGTAGAGGTGAGGTTGCAAAGCTTGCAGTATGAGAGGAGTTTGAAATCACTTTCCTTTATCACTTCTTTCCTCAAGAGTTGAGAGAGGCGAAGGCGGATGAGTTTGTGAATCTAAAATAGGGAGGGATGACTATGAAGGAGTATGGCCTTAAGTTCATGAAACTATCAAGGTATGTTCCAGAGATGGTGAAAGACATGAGGACGAGGATAAGGAGGTTTGTATCTGGCCTGGCCAGTCATGTGCAGAAAAGGTGTAAGGTTACCTTATTGATTCTTGACATGGACATCTCCAGACTTATGGTGTATGCCCAGCAGATAGAGGAGGATAAGAAGAGAGATAGAGAAGAGCATTTGAGTAGAAAGGTGAAGTCAGTGGGACATGAACCTAGACCGCAGAGACAGAATAGGGGTGACAAGTCCTATTTTCATAAGAGATCATCGCATCCTGCACCATTTTCAGCAAGTGTGCCCATTCAGCCAAACATGTATGACCAGAAGTCATGGGGATTCCAGAATTTTAGGGCTCAGGCACCCAATCTCTGGCCAATGTGACTCAAGGCCCAAGAGGAAAGCCACATTGTGGTAATTGTGGGAAACTCCATCTAGGTAGGTGTCATCTGGGCATGAATGCTTGTTTTCTATATTGGCAGGCGGGTCACTTCCAGCAGGAGTGCCCAAAGAGGAGACAAAGTGAAGAAAGAAATAGAGAACAGTCATCCGCATCCCCTCCCACGGGCAATCAGCAAAGTGGTGCTACTACTAGTACAGGCTGCGGGACGAACTGCCTTTATGGCATGGGTAATCGACAGTATTAGGAGGCTACACTAGATGTTTTCAAGGGTATGTTTTGAGTCCTTTCCCTTGATTGTTATGCATTGATTGATCTGGGTGCCACTTTATCTTCTATAACTCCTTATGTTGCTAGTAAGTTTGACGTTCTTCCAGAGTGTCTGCATGAACCTTTTTCTGTTTCTATTCCTACTGGAGAGTATATATTAGCTGAGAGAGTTTACAGGAATAATTTGGTGTCTATTTATCATAGAGACACTTTAGCTGATTTGGTAAAGTTGGAGATGGTTCATTTCGATGTAATAATAGGCATGGAATGGATTCATGCCTGTTATACTTCTATTGACTATAGAGCCTGGATGGTTAGGTTCAAATTTCCTAATGAGTCTATCTTAGATTGGAAAGGGAGTTCTGTTGGCCCTAAGGGTAAATTCATCTCTTATCTTAGAGCTGGAAAGTTGATCTCCAACGGTTGTATTTTCCACCTCGTGCGAATAAAGGCTGATGATGTTGAATCCCCTACTCTTGAATCCATCTCGATTGTGTCTGAGTTTCCTGAGGTACTTTTTGATGATCTTCTCTGAGTCCCTCTTCATAGGGAGATCGACTTTGGGATTGATGTTCTTCTCGAGACCAAACTCATTTCAATTCCACCCTATAGAATGGCCCCCGTAGAGTTGAGAGAATTGAAGGAACAATTGAAAGACTTGTTAGAGAAAGGTTTCATAAGGCCTAATGTCTCATCTTGGGGTGCTCTTGTCCTACTCATGCATAAGAAAGATGGGTCTTTGAGGATGTATATAGACTACCTGCAATTGAACAAGATTACCATAAAGAATAAGTATCCTCTTCCCAAAATAGATGACTTCTTTGACCAACTGCAGGATGCTACTTGTTTCTCCAAGATAGATCTTAGATCTAGCTACCACTAGTTAAAGGTGAGAGAAAGTGATATTCCTAAGACAACCTTTAGAACACGGTATGGCCATTTTGAGTTCTTGATAATGTCCTTCGGTTAACAAATGCACCTGCAGCCTTCATGGATTTGATGAATAGGGTATTCAGGTTGTATCTTGACATGTTCATAATCGTATTTATTGATAACATTCTGGCATATTCAAGGAATGAAGAGGAGAAGTCTAACCACCTTAGAGTGGTTTTGCAAACACTCAAGGATCATAAGTTGTACGTGAAATTCTCCAAGTGTGAGTTTTAGCTCAAGTCAGTGGCCTTCTTAGGCCATGTTATTTTGAGAGATGGTATTAGGATGGATGCTCAGAAGATTGAGGCGGTTAAGAACTGGCCAAGACCAATTTCTCCAATGAAAAAAAGAAGCTTCTTGGGCTTAGAATGCTACTATCGCAGATTTGTTGAAGGCTTTTCTTCTCTATCAGCCCCATTGACAAAGTTTACTAAGAAGAAGGCCAAGTTTCAGTGGTCTGAGGCATGTGAAAAGAGTTTTCAAGAGTTGAAGACTAGATTGACTACAGCACCGGTGTTGTCCTTACCAGATGGGACGGGTGACTTTGTGATATACTTTGATGCATCCAGAGTTGGACTGGGTTGTGTGCTTATGCAGAGAGGGAAGGTGATAGCTTACACTTCCAGACAGCTTAAAGTTCATGAGAAGAATTATCTTACTAATGACCTTGAGTTGGCAACGATGGTGTTCGCACTTAAAATCTGGCGTCACTACTTATATAGAGTGCATGTGGACATGTTCATTGACCACAAGAGCTTGCAGTACGTGTTCAGCCAGAAAGAGCTCAACTTACGGCAGAGGAGATGGCTGGAGTTGCTCAAGGATTATGATATGTGCATTATCTACCATCCAAGTAAGGCTAACGTTATTGTTGATGCTCTTAGCAGGATGTCCATGGGTAGAACTGCCCATATGGAGGAAGGCAAGAGAGAATTAGCCAAGGAGGTGCATAGATTGGCTCGATTGGGAGTGCAACTTGAGGAGAACAACGAAGGTGGGGTCAATGTTCAAAATGGTTCTGCTTCATCTTTGGTCTCAGAAGTGAAAGAAAAGCAAGACCAAGACCTCATCTTATTGCAATTGAAGGAAGCGGCTCAAAAGCAGAAGGTGATGGTTTTCTCCAAAGGGAGAGATGGGGTATTGAGATATCAAGGGAGATTGTGTGTACCCAATGCTGATGGTGTTTGAGACAGAATTATTGTTGAAGCTCATAGTTCGAGATATTCCATCCATCCTGGCTCCACAAAGATGTACAATGACTTGAGGGAAGTCTATTGGTTGAATAGGATGAAGAGAGACATTGCCGAATTCGTTTCTAAGTGTCCCAATTGCCAACAAGTTAAGGTTAAACATTAGAAACTGTGTGGATTAGCTCAGAACATTGATATTCCATAGTGGAAGTGGGAGGTGATCAACATAGATTTTATTACCGACTTACTAAGATACAAGAAACAGTATGATTTGATATTGGTGATTATTGATAGGATGACTAAGTTAGCCCACTTTTTTGTAGTTAAGACAACTTGTGGTCGAGGAGTATGCCCGACTATACATTCGTAAGATTGTGAGATTGCATGGCGTTCCCTTGTCCATCAACTCAGATAGAGGAGTTCAATTCACCTCTCAATTTTGGAGATCTTTTCAGAAGGGATTGGGTACGAAGGTGAATTTGTGCACCATTTTTCACCCTCAGACGGATGGGCAAGCAGAGCGCACTATTTAGACTTTGGAGGATATGTTAAGAGCATGTGTTATCGACTTCAAAGGAAATTGGAATGATCATCTACCGTTGATCGAGTTTGCATACAATAATAGCTATCATGTCAGCATTCAGATGGCCCTGTATAAAGCATTATATGAGAGAAGATATAGATCACCGGTTGACTTCGAGGTGCTGTGAAGCTAACTTGGATTGGACCTAATCTGGTACACCAGTATATGGAAAAGGTGAAGATCATCAGGGAAAGACTGAAGATAGCCCAGAGTTGCCAGAAGTCATACATGGACGTGAGAAGAACAAAATTGGAGTTTGAGGTAGACAATTGGGTGTACTTGAATGTGTCACCCATGAAGGGTGTCATGAGATTTGGGAAGAATGAGAAGTTGAGTCCCCGTAACATTAGACCATACTAGATCATAAGGAGGATTAGGAAGGTTGCTTATGAGCTAGACTTACCTTCCGAGCTAGATGGAGTTCACCACGTGTTTCACATGTCTATGCTAAAGAAGTGTTTGGGGGATCCAACTTTAGCAATCCCTGTAGAGAGTATAGGTGTGAAGGATAGCTTATCACACGAGAAAATTCCATTCCAGATCCTTGACCGAAAAGTTTGTAAGCTGAGAAATAAAGAGATAGCCTCCGTTAAAGATTTATGGAGGAATCAATTTGTTGAGGAAGCGACGTGGGAAGATGAGGAAGCGATGAAACTCAAATACCTGCGTCTATTCATGCCAACTAATGATAATATTGAAGGTAAATACTCTTATCCTTAGCATTTTCGAATGTTTCTTTTCATTAAGATTGATGTCTTGCTTTATTCCATTCCGAAGTCTAAGACAGAGATAGATAGATGAGGATAATGAGAGTTCGAGTGTTTCCGAGTGAGGAATGAGATGAGTTCTAAGGTTATTCGTGTTTTCATCCGACCCTTTCTCATTATTCGAGGACGAATGATTCCAAGGGGGAGATGATGTAACACCCTATAGAATTACCAAAACGCCCTTAAAATACATCATGCGCACAATGCGTCTTCCAAAGCTCTGGTGGAAAATCCAAACCGGATTTGTGATCATCACAGAAAATCAAGACAGATAATGGTCTCATCCCAATATAAAACAAATCGGATCGAATTACGAAAATACACATAATGTGCAATAACAGTAACAAATTTGCGCCCCCTCCGCTATGCGCCAGGCGCGCGGAATTGTACTTGTGTTTTTTTGTTGATTTTTGACGCGAACTATTTTTCAAAAAATTTAATCAAATGAACTAGTGTGCACCCCCTCCGCGACGCGCACCAGTGTGTCAAAAATCTTCTTTTTCTTTTAACTTTGGGAAGGGCAATTTTGTCATTCCCCAATATATTTTAATATCCCCAAAACGTATTTTTAAAGATATTTCATACAAAAAGGGTTTCAAAACTCATAATTTTTCTAAGTCTTTTACGCAAGCTCTAAGAGAGAAGCAAAGGAGAGAACGTAAGGGTTCAAGAGACATTCCAATTCCTTGAAAAAAACTTGAAGATTCTTCATCCCAGGTATGTAAAGGCTGTCTAAAAGCATGGAATTGTTCTTCCATGTACCCCAATGTAAAGTTAGGATGAAAAAAATGATACTTAGAATCTTGATTAGTGATTTCTTGAAAGTTTCTTGATTGTTATCTTTAATCCTTGAATATTATCTTTATATCTTGAAGATATTCTTTAAATTATATTTTATATCTTAAATTGATGATCATCATGTTTAAAGTTTACTGTATATATATATTATTCATGTGATTGTGATTTAATCCTTATAAATTCTCTCTGTGAAGACTTGAATAATGTACTTATGGGGGTGTCTAGAGCCTTGATTGCCTGGTTTGTGATGTTTGACTGAGTCTGAGTCTTGAGGTGATTGCATTGAAGATTATGATAGTTGAATAGTTTTGATAGAGTTAAATGAATAATTATTCTTAATTTAAAGGGGGTAGTCTTACCCCTTAAGTTGATAGATGATGAGATGAGGTGAGTGTTCTTGCCCGTAGGGGTTGAGTGATGGAAGTTCTTGATGTACTGAAAGACTTATAAGCATGTTGAGTCCTGGGAGGAGTATTGAGCACCAAATATGAGTTATAGTAAGTCTCACTCACACTCATTAACTACGTGGCCAGCATAGCAGCGGATTGAATCGTGACAATGGATGTTTTCTTAGTCCCAAAAGAGGACTTACTGTTATTATAAACCCTTAATGTACGCCCTTTTACCCCAGCAAGGTACTGGGCAGATGCCGCAATGACATCGCTTTGTTGTACCATCACCGGCTCATAGGTGATGGGTGTAGGTCCAAGAAACTCCCAGATAGGTCTCCTGGTGATAGAACTCTGATGTGATGTGATTGTTCGATGATTGATGGATAATAAGGTGATAGAGTCATGTCCTTTATTCTGAGGTGAGGATGAGTGATTGATGAGTGATTGTCATTTTGTTCCATTTACTTTAGCCCATTTTACATACAGTACATTCCATATACTAATGCCTCTTTGGCGCTGCATCGTGTTATGATGCAGATTCTGTAGACAGAGGACTTCAGCAGCCCAAAAGTTGAGGTTCAGAGCTTTCTGAATTCCCTGACATTGGTGAGGCCTCCCCTGCATTTGGAGGATGGTTACTTTTCCTTAGCTTGATAGTCTTTTACTTAATTTTCGGTAGTCATGGCCTGTCATGGTACCGTCTTAGATAGTAGTATAGAGGCTTCATAGACGTAGATGTTGATGGTAGATGTTGAGGGTTCTTTCCCTTTTTCTTTTGATGTTGAGACTGTCTTTCATTTTTTATATTTCATTCATGATAGAACTAAGTTGATGGCTTGAGCCCATAGATTTTTATTGCTATTAAACTATTTTATTCCGCTATTGAGTTGACAGAACGAAGGCAATGAGACTAGGTGGTCCGCTTGGGGGCTAGCAATAGTCTGTGAGTACCAGTCACGTCTAAGGTACCCTCCCGGGGCGTGACAAGATCTTACATAACGTTAGAATTTATAAATTTTAGTTATTATTATAGTTTTGATATTCAAATTTGGATTACTTTAATTTTGCCAAGTTTTTAATACAAATTTTGATAGATATCTTTTTTAAGTCATTAATTATTTATAACATTTTGATAAAAATTAATTTAAATATGATGATTTAAAATATATTAAAAAAAACTAACTCAAACATGTTGAGAGAGAGAAAGATTTTTAAAAAAAATAAAGAAATTCTAAAATATTAGAGCCAAGCAGATAGTGGAGGTGAAAATAACAAAGAAAACATTTTTTAATTGAGATATTCATGTGAGTTTTTTTTTTTTTTCTTTAACGTGGGTGGTAGTGGGTTTTTTTTTCAGAATAACAAGAAAAATGTAAATTTCTTTTAAAGCATGATAATAACTACTCCTATCCCTAAAAACCGTTGAACCCCACTATCCATGTATTTGGAAAAATAAAAACTACTCTTAACTTTATCTTTTTAAAAATCTACTAATTTCAGAATTTTTTTTATTCTCTTATCTTCTTATCTTCTTATCTTCATTTAACTGCATAAAGATGGTAGTAGATGCTCTTTCAGTTTCGACAATTTCTTTCCTAATCCCTTTGTTTTTGGCAGTGAAAAATTTCATGATTTAAATTAAAGCGATAAATTATATATATATAATATTAATTACATACAGGAACAATAAGATAAGTCCATAAGTGATGGTGCTTATACAAGCAAGAGAGTTATCATCGTAGATTTCCTTTCCATGTTCGGATATGGTGTATACCTAGCAAGTTTGGATTGATGTTAGTTCTCTTATTCTTTTTTTTTTTAAAATAATTGAACGTTCATATTTTCTTCTTTATTTGTGATTTAGACTTATTATTATTCAGTTAAGGAATGAGTTTTTAATTGGTAATTAGATAGTTAATTAATCTATCTAAATTGGCATGTATTATGTTTATTATACTTCATTTTTTTAAGAACTAACAAATGAGTTGATATTGTCTTTAATTTGTTTTGGTGAGAGAATTTGAAACAAGACAGTATTGGAAAGGTTGTTTTGCTATTTTACATTTATTGCTAAATTTCTTCCACTTCAAATTTTTCAGGTGCACATAAAATTATGTAAGATCACTATTTTCATGTTTCTCAATAAAATATTAAGGTAAGTTGTTTCTCTGCCAATTCAATAAGTTTTTTTGTAAGTCATTTCTATTAAAAGTATGCTTATGTATATTTAATTTGACCTTTTAAATTAATTAGTACAAGATATTACTATTCTTTTGTATGATAATGCTATAATGATAATAAAAAAATATTGAATATGGTTGATTAATTTTCTAATTTCAATTTTAAGATCTTTGAATTATGGAATAAATTTTAAGTGAAGCAACAAAAAGTTGTTTTTCTTTTCAATGAAGTGTCTTAAATTCATTGCTAAAATTTATTTTAATTCTTGGTAATTAAAGTATTTTTTTCCTAATTTTTAAAATACATGAAATATTGTAAATGGTAAGATCTTATATGTACTGATTCCTAAACATTAGGGGAAAAAATTGAATTTAGAGTCCTTAAAGAAACAACTTTTAAGAATAAACTAATCTAACAAAATCAAAATATAATTTTTACTCCATTTTTAAAAAAAAAATAAATAAATATTGATTGTCAAAAAAGTACTTCATAAAATTCGTGAATCTTTTGTGGGGAAAAATGGATTAGTATTTTTAGGATTATTTCTCTCCCTCTCTATTTTTAAATAGACATTTCTATTCTATTTTTGACTTTTTTTAACAAAACAAATTGCTAAACAATAAATAAGATAAATTGAAAAATTATGAATACTTCTTGTATTTGTCTTTTTACATAGATAAATAAAAAGAAATATTTAAAAAATGTACACTAATTAATTTCAAAGAGATGTATTTATATACGTATTGAATAGTTATCTTACAATAACAACAATGGTTTATACTTTTATATAAATCTATATTTCTAAGTTATCCTCGCAAAAAATGACTATCTAGCTAAATAATTCACTTTTCCATTTTTTTTTTCTAACACTATAGTAAATGGCTATTTACATTTGAAAAGAATGGTAGTTTTACAACTTTTCGTTACATTTTCTATTCTAAAAAATTTGTAAAAATTTATTATTCATACAATTGAGAAGTTATCAATTTCTAATGTATCTCAACTATTTATCACTTTCACATTCTAAATAATTATACAAATAAATTTTTATATATCAAATTTTTAATTAAAAAATAACAACAAATTTTCATTCTCACTTTGACATTTTAATCCAAAACCTTTTGAATAACCAAAAAAAAAAAAAAACAAATCATTTAAAAATAAAAAAAGATTTCAGCTATCATCATATGTATAAGGAAAAGAAAAAATTATCTTAATTTATAAAACTGAGAAGTTGCCAACTCCTAATAAATCTCAACTACTTATCACTTTTACATTTTAATTCAAATCATTATAAATAATTACATAAATGAACATTATATAAAAAGCTATCTGTATATAATTGGAGAAGCAAAAAGTGAATGAGTCAGCATCACAATTTTTTTCAATTTTAAAATTTTGAAAAAATAATTAATTAAATTCATATGTAAAATAAAAAAATTTATCAAAAATTGTCAATTAAAAAACAAAAATCTATATCTTAAAAAATGAAAATAGATGTATAAAAGATAAAGCTATTTGATTTAGAAATATAACACAAATAAATGTATAAAAGGTAAAGTTAGTTGATTTAGAAGTATCTTATAAAGTTAGGAATTCAAGTATTAGTAGACTGTTTTCCCTAAAAAAAAAATAAAAAGAAGTTACGGTCTGAAAAGACAACTTAAGATTCTTGAATTTTAAATTTT
>JAOTQR010148740.1:1944-19513 GCA_025774065.1 Solanum ossicruentum
TGAGTCCAAGTAGTTCTCTCGGGGGCTAGCAACAATAGGCTCTGAATTTCGGCCACGCAAATGGTACCCTCCTGGAGCGTGACACAAGCTCACCCTTAAGAGATAGTATCCAAAAATTAATGATCCTAAACAAGGCATGAAAGTAAGTAGAATCTTGTCCATCAAAATGGTCGACTCACTAAGCAATCTTCAACCGGAATATCTAGTCGCGTGGAGAAGGAGGATGGCAAGGAGCTCTGGTTCTTACATGGTTAGATCATGCAGGCAAAAGTATATGTTAGTATTCAGAATGTCCTAAGTATGTGGGGTGCAAATGCATCAAAGAACATAAATCATATTTAATCAAGATGTGTCATCATAAACAATGTATATAGACTCAATATATCATGGGTGGTAATGGCCTAAAAGGGCTTGCACGATAAATCATCAAGTTACATGACATAATATATATAGTGGGGAGGGAGCATAACCAACATATAATACTAAGCCAGCTACTACTTGAAATCTCGATTTTCACTCCACATCGGACAAGGAGCAGTCTACTTTGCCAAGGTTGACGTAACTGTATCCTTACGGTATGGCCTTTTTGAAAAGTGCCACCACCTTACAGTATATCCTTTTTTGTGGATTTTACATCTTATCTTTACCTTATAGCATAGATTTTTCAAAAGGTTCAACAAATATCTATACCTTACGGCATTGTTTTTTCGATTGGTACAAGCCCACGTAGGGAATTAATATCATAAACATATGGTGGCACATAGTTTTCGGACTATGGAAGACTACCTAGGTACTATCGGTGCTACGTCGCACTCCCACGGAATTCTTAAAACTTAATCGTTGTTGTGACATGCACAGTCTCAAAATATCATAGTATCATTCGTGGATTAGCTCATTAATCATAACTTGTAACATCAAAGTTAGTACTTTACATAATTCTTAGCATCCATTTCATGCTCATGAGCTCATAGTATACTTGGTAGCTCCTTTGTTAGTCTCAACATGCTTATTATATAATCTTACCACAAAGCATTCATGACTTAAGAACTTGGCATGCATCTTAGATCAACTAATGGTGGATACTTATACACAAGCTTAAGATAGTGCAATTTGTAAGTAAATTCCATCAGAGAAGTGTAATAAAATCCTTAAACCTTATTAAAAAAACCTACCGATCAATCATGAGAATACTTGGCTATGGAACCATCAAACCCTCACATAAAAATAAAAAACTGCAGATTACATTACATGACATGATAATATACTAGGATAACCATAATAGAATACTTCATTTATCATCACAACAATGAGTTCATAAAAATCATCATATATTTCAATAACTTGAGAAAATCACAAAGGGAAATAGGAATGGTTGATCTTGTGGAGGAAATCTCTCCATAATCAAAATGCACATAATGAAGAGAAAAATCCTATTTGGAAGTGAAGAAACCAAAATACTAGCTTGTTTCCTTCTTCTTGGAAGCTTGAAGACTTGAGAGTATTTTCGGAGGATTGAGACTTTTAGTATTTTTAGAATGAGGTTAGACCTACGAGGACCGATAAAGGATCCCTGGAGGTAAAACAAAATGGCCAGGTATTGGCATAAAACGCTAAGAAACGACAAAAACTGCCCCTTTTTAAAATTTGGCCAGACCAGACTACGAGACCCCATTTACGGGCCATAGTCCATTCAACAGGCCATATATAAAGGTTTTGTCGGATAGAATTTTTTCTAAATTTCATAGGCACTTCTCTGATTCACATTCCACGACATGATCTACGACTCATAGAACATTTTACGGGCCTATAATCATATAAAATTTATTAAAATATAAATTTTATAATATGATTCAAATTATATTAAATTAAAAAATATATTAATCCAAATAAATATTGTGGATTAATATAATTGGATTTATTAACTAAGTACAATAAAATATGAATTTAATTAAAAGCCCCAATTCATTTATTTGAGCTACAAAATATGACCAACTTCATAGGGCCCCATATCCCTTCATCCAAGAGGCCCACTTGATACTACATGTCAAATGACATGGAGCGTCAAGTCAAACAAAGAAGTCAATAGGATCATGGCATGTGTCAAAATAACAGGCCCTTTCATTAATGCCCAATATGCCATGTCACTTAAATTTGATTGGCCGAGAGAAAGACGGATTCTATCATAACTCCTCTATTCTACAACTATGTATTGGGGTCTTCATAATTCATAATTCACCTTAAGAATTCTAACAAAAGGCTAGAGAGAGCTCGTGAATTAAATGACACAATTTCTCCACCAATTCAAACATTCAAGCCTTCAAGTTCAAGAACAAGCTTAAAAGCTCTTGAACTCAAGCTCAAAATCTAGATTCAAGATCAAGAAACAAGATTAAAATCAATATTCAAGAACATAATTCAAGATCATATTCAAGAGCATACTTCAAATTCAAGATCAATCTCAAGAGCCCTTGAATTAAACACTTGAAAAGGTGAATTAGAGGATTCGTAGAGATTGTAACACTCACACTATTGAAATGAAATACTAAAACTTTTTACGATATTTTCGTTCTTGATTATTATTTTCTCAATGCAAATTTTGTTGTCTACAAATTCTGGCATGTACAGTGGGACAATCTCTACTTCTCATCTCAACTTTGCAAGCACCAAAGAATACTGAAATGGCTTCTAAGAAGATTGCCCAATCAACTTTCTCTAAGGCTGCTGATTGCAAGTTTCTCTACTACAGTTGATGGAATTCTAGGTGTTACTTTTGGAAGCCTCATAGCTGTTACAAGAAGAAAAGCTACTATACTGGGATAAAAAATACTTCAAGTGTCATCCGCAACAACTCCTGATTTTGGTTCTTCAACCCTAAAGGGAGCGAGGTATTCTGTAAATGCTTCCAAAGAAGGAAGAACTATTGCTGAAAAGATCAAGCATCCTTTGGCTCTGCTTGAGGTCTATAGTTCTAGGAACTCTACCGTAAAAAAGAGCCATGACTCATCCAATGTGTCTTCTCCATGTGCGTTGCTTAATGTGAGACCTCTAAAGATCATCTTCTATGATAATCCATGCTACTCTTTTGTGCCTCCAATGGTCATGCAAGTGTTGACTACTGATGCCTCATCCACGGAGGAACAGCTCACGAACCTTGTGAAGATGATTGAAGGATGGACTAGGCATGTGCAACACCAAGACTCTCACATCAATTAGTTGATGGATAAGGTGGATGATTTACTAGATAGAAAATCTAGCTATGCACCTGGGAAGGTTCTAAGAATCTAGAGGCTGAAAATCTTGCGAAGCAAGTACCGACTATCAAAGAGTTGCCAATTTCTATCGAAGGAATGACCCCACTTGATCAATTGAAGGAGCTCATTGAGTAAACAATTAAATACAAGTATGAGATCTCCACAAGGTCTTCCATATACATGCTAAGCCATAAACTGCAAGGATTGATAGCCTCCGAATGCCTGCCGATTATCAACCCCTCAAATTTAGCAATTCGATGGCAAAGGAAAACCAAAGCAGCATGTTGCACACTTTGTGGAGACATGTGATAATGTTGTGACCTATGGAGACCATCTCATCTAACAATTTGTCCATTCCTTGAAAGAAAATGCCTTTGACTAGTACACGGACCTTGAGCCTAATTCTATTGACAGTTGGGAGCAACTACAGAATGAGTTTCTTGATTGCTTCTATATCACAAAGTCCACAGTGAGCATGGTAGAAATCACAAATACTCGCCAAAGATAGGATGAACCTGTCATCGACTTCAAAAATCGACGGAGAAATACAAGCCTTAATTGCAAAGACAAACTCAGTCAATCCTCTGCTACAGAAATATGCATCTGAGGGATGCACTGGAGGATTCTTTACATCCTAAAAGGGATCAAACCTAAGTCTTTTGAAGATCTAGTAACTCATGATATGGAGTTGAGCATGTCTTCTGCTGGAAAAAGAAGTGATGCCTCTTCACGATTCTTACAAAGGATAGGACAAACATGAACCTAAGAAATGGGAAAATTTGTGCCCAGGAAAGACAACAAAGAATCTATAAATGTCAATATCTCATATCTGAAGTTTACTATGAAGGAGAGTCAAAAGCAAAGTATTAAGATTATTTTTCAAGAGTATCCAAACCGAAAGCTAATCCTGAGAGAGATGCAAGAAAAGGAATACCCTTTTCTGGATTCTGCTATCCCTGAAATTTTTGAGGAGTTGGTTGAGCAAAATCTCATTCAGTTACAAGAGATGAAATGGCCCTATGAAGAAGGAAAGACTGATGAACCAAATTATTGTAGGTATCATAGACTTGTAAGACACCATCTTGAAAAGTGTTTTATCTTTAAGGTCACGGTTATACAATTGGTTAATGAAAAGAAGATTTTCCTTGATGATGGAAAGGAAAGCTCTAATCAAATCTCTATCGTGTTCAGCTCACTTGAACCAGTCCAATATGTCAACCTGAAGAAAAAGGGCCAATAGACCAAGAAATATCCTAAATAGATACTGATGATGATGAATGTTGGATTCTCATGGCCAGGCAGAGACGCAACAAGAAAAGTATGTAGAAAATATCCCTTGAACAACCAATCAAATAATGGGTAGTGAAGAGATCAAAGAAGTAGAAATCCGTCAAGCGTCTAAAGGGGCCAAAAGTTGCAACACATCACCACCAGTAACTGCTACATCCTATGACTTTTAGGGAATTCTTTCCAAGTTGGTTCTGTGTAGAGACCGCTCAAGATGATGTTAAGGCATCATGTTTTAGTGCTGACAAGGGAGAAATGATGAATGAAGATCCATCGAAGGTATCTCCTATTAACAAAGATGAAGTAGAGGGTGAAATTCCATCAAAAGCATCTCCGTCATCTTTTGAAAAGTCTATGAAGCCACTTTCCAAGAAGAACATGCATGTGCCACAATGATCACATTTACTGATGATGATCTTCTATTTGGCAAAACTCTACATAATCATCCTTTTGTATATGGTGGGTCACGTGGTAGAGAAGAAGATAAATAGAATTTTGATAGTTGAAGTGTCTGGTGTAAACATTCTAACCATTTACATGTTGAAAGAGCTTGGCATCACACATGAAGAGCTTATGAAAGTCGTTTGTTGATACAAGGGTTCAACCAAGGGAGGTCGAGGTCTATAGGCTTGATAAAGCTAGAAATTCATATGGACAATTTGGAACAAGTGCATAGGTGCATGTCATTGATACAAAGACTTCATATAATATATCGCTTAGGAGGCTTTGGGTGCATGGGAACAAAATTGTCTCATCTTTTTACTATGAGTGTTTAAAGTACCTTGAAGATGGAATTGAAAGGAAAATCGTTGCTGATAATGATCCTTTAACTGAGGTTGAGTCATATTTTTCGATGCAATGTTCTACTTGAAGAGTTGTGTTGTGAAAGGGATAAAGCTTTAGGGTGTCAAACAAACCTAGCCGGATAAACTCAAAGGTGAAGCAACCAATGCGGCTATTGAAAGGGCCAAAGTGGATAGGGGGGAGCCTAGTACTTATCTTGATAAAGGAAGACCATACCCTTGAAAATTAAACCAATATCTATAATTTGTTCTGTCCAAAAGGTGAAGAAAGATTAGGGTCAGTTATCTAACGTACAAGGGAATGTGCTAGGGAGGTTTACTCTTCCTATCAAACAGATCGATGTAATAAACTTGTCTTCAAAGTTGTTGGGAAGTTTTGTGGCTCAAAATCCACCATAAGATACATAACTCCCTACAAAACGTATAGAAGTCTTTGATCCAAATGCTTACAAGTTACTTGCAAAGGCTGGGTACAACACTGATAAGCCGTCTAAGATAGGGAAACTCTTATCAGAGGGTATAACAATTCAAGCATATGAAGGTTTGGGCTATTGCCAACCACCACCAGTGCACATCCCTATAAGAAGAGTAGGCAATAACTATATCACTAGGGAAGATGAGTGTGTTTCTTCGAATAAATGGCCTTGTGTCTTTGATCGACTTGAAAAACCTGATGCAAGAACTTCTGTGTTTGAGAGGTTAGGCCTATTAAAGAAGATTAACAAGCATAAAAGAAGTTTCCTAAGAGTTATGTTGCTTCCTTTACCTATGATCAGAAAGGATTTCGAAAGCATAGTTCCTTCTAGGATGAAGCGACGAGTGAAACTTGTTGTTTCATGTAAAGAGGTACTACAAGTGAAGGATCATACTATAGTTTACACCAAAGAGCACAAGTAAGATGAAGAAAGCATAGGCTCTTCATGTCACGTTACAACCTAGATTGAGAACGACGCCTCATGCCAATTGAAAATTGACAAAGAGTTAGGAGGTATTATTTGGCGAAATCATGAATCCATCAATAACAATGATCCACAGGAAGAGGAGGATGTTGGAGATGCTCTACCAGAAATTGAAGAATGAGTGAAGGCCAGGATTGATTTCTTAAAGGAAGTTAACCTTGGCACAGATGAAGACTTGAGGCCAACTTACTTGAGTGCTTTCTTAGGAGCTGATGACAAAATAGCTTATATGAACGTACTTAAAGAATATAGTGATGATTTCTCATGGAGCTATAAGGAAATTCCTGGTTTGAATACCAAAATAATAGTCCATCAATTGGTTGTCAAGCACGAAGCTCGTCTTGTCAAGCAGGCTCAAAGGAATTTTAAGCCAGACTTGGTTTCATTGATCGAGAAATTATTTAACAAAATTATTGAGGTGGGCTTCATTCGAGAATTTAAATACCCTATGTGGATTTAAAGCATTGTCCCCATGAGGAAGAAGAATGGCCAAATTCGGGTTTGTGTCGACTTCAGAGATCTCAACAATACATGACCTAAAGATGAATTCTCGCTACCTATTCTAGAGCTAATGATTGATTCTATAACTGGTTATGAGGCAATGTCACTCATAGATTGTTCTTCTTGGTATAACCATATTCGTATGTCATCAAAGGATGAAGAACTCATAGTGCTTCGTACACCTAAAGGAATTTATTGTTATAAGGTGATGCCCTTTGGTTTGAAGAATACTGGTGCCATATTTAAAAGGGCTATGCAAAATATATTTGATGATTTACTCCATGAAAATATTGAGGGTTATGTTGATGACTTGGTGGTGAAGTCGAAGAGAAGGAATGACCAGTTAAAAGTCTTAAGGATGGTGTTTGAGTTGCTTTAAAGATATAAATTGAGGATGAATCCACTAAAGTATGCTTTTGGGGTTGCTTCTGGAAAGTTTATTGGCTTCATTGTGCGACATCGAGGAATCGAGATTGATCAAGCCAAAGTTGATGCAATTTTGAAGATGCCCGAACCCCGTAACATTCATCAGTTGAAAATCTCCAAGGGAAATTAGTCTACTTGATGAGGTTTATCTCAAATCTAGCTGGAAGATATCAACCATTCAGTCATCTTATGAAGAAGGGTGTCCCTTCCAAGTAGGATCAAATATGTAGCAAAGCCTTTGAAAGTATAAAAGCATATCTGGTGAAACCTCCAGTCTTAGCAACTCCTATACCTAGAAACCCACTGATACTTTACATTGCGACACAAGAAAGGTCCGTGGGAGCCTTATTAGCTCAAGAAAATACTGAAGGTAAAGAAAATGCCTTTTATACTTTAGTAGAATGATTACACCAAATAAGCTGAATTATTCGCCAATCGAGAAGTTATGTTTGGCGTTGGTCTTTTCGATTCTAAAGATGATGCACTATTTTCAAGCTCATATTATCCTCCTTATTTCTAGAACAAATCCCATCAAATTTATTATGTAAAAACCTATCCTTAGTGACTGACTACCAAGGTGGTACCTTCAATTCCAACAATTTGAGATTGTGTACATCCCTCAAAAAATTGTGAAGAGAAAAGTATTAGCATACTTCTTGGTGGACCAATCTATACCAAATAATTAGGATTTAACTGATGAACTTCCTGATGAAGATGCAATGACCATCAAAGTCCAACCTCTTTGGAAAATGTACTTTGATAGGGCTGCGCTTTGTGGTGGAGCTAGTGCAGGCATAGTGTTCGTCACTTCACAAGGATAAGTCCTACCATTCTCCCTCACATTGAAAAAATGTTGTTCCGACAATGTTGCAAAATATTAAGCACTAATACTTGGGCAAGAAATGGCTGTTGACATAAAGCAATTGCAGTTGGAAGTTTTTGGTGATTCTTAACTAGTGATTTGACAACTCTTGGGAACCTATGAGGTCAAGAAGCCTGAACTTTGCCCATATCACTGTTATGCACAAAAAATCATAGGATGTCTTGGAGATGTCACCCTCCAACTTGTAACAAGAAAGGAAAATAAAATGGCCAATTCCTTAGCTACTCTAGCCTTGACTTTGACTCTTCCTGATAAGAAGCAAGTTACTGTCTGCCAAATATGGGTAGTACTATCGTTTGACAAAGAGAACATATGGAGAATGAACTTAAGCTTGTTTTCACAGTTTCTGAAGCCAGTAAAGAGGATTGGCGGCAAGCTATTATCGTCTATTTATGTTATGGGTTACTTTTAGAAGATGCTAATAGAAGGACTGGTATTCATCATCAGGCACCTCATTTTGTCTACTACAAGAACACATTGTATAGGAGATCATTTGAGGGAATGCTCTTGCGGTGAGTAGGGGAGAAAGAAGAGACTCAAGCTTTGGAAGAGGCAAATTCAGGAGTATGTCGATCACATCAGTCTGGACCAAAACTCTATTTCCACTTAAATAGAGTAGGGTATTATAGGCTAACCATGGTAAAAGATTTCTCAGATATGCTCCAAGGTGCAAAGCTTGTTAATTCGACGCAAACTTTATACATCAACCGCCTAAAGTTTTACATCCAACTATTGCATATTGGTTGTTTTATGCTTGGGGATTGGATATTGTTAAACCACTGTCGAAATCCTCTAGTGGACACTTGTACATCTTAGATGCGAGAGATTACTTTTCAAAATGGGCCGAAGCTATAGCTCTTAAAGAAGTCAACAACGATAATGTTGCAAACTTCATTCGCATAAACATTGTTTACTAGTTTTGCATTTCACAATACATAATCACGAATAATGGCAAGCCATTTGATGACAAGTTGATGAATAAGATATGTGATCTCTTTGGCTTCAAGTAGCGAAAATCTTCTATGTACCATTCTGTCGCCAATAGTCTTCAATAAGATTCTATGCAATTTTCTTAAGAAAGTGGTCTCTAAGTCAAAACAATACTGGCATGAAAGAATGAAAGATGCCTTGTGCATATGTAGGATGACATATCTCACACTGACTCAAGAAACCCCACATTCGCTTGCTTTTGGAGTTGAAGTGATCCTACCACTCGAGCATCATATACCATCTTTGAGACTGGCTATCCAAGAAGGTTCACTAAGGAAGAAAATGCTTGACTACGTCTTGCCGAGTTAGAAGCACTTGATGAAAAGAGGCTAGAAGCCCAACAAAATATTGAATGCAATCAAGCTCCTTTGTCTCGTGCCTTTAATAAAAAGGTTTGCTATAGGTGTTTTCAAGTTGGAGACCAAGTTCTTACAGTAAGAAGGTCCATTATAACATCACATAAGTCCAGGGTAAAATTCACCTCGAAGTGGGATGGACCATATGTAGTAACAAAAGTATACTCAAATGGTGCTTACATGCTTGTTGATGTAGATGGCATAAGGATCGGTCATATAAATGCAAAATTTCTTAAGAAGTACTATCCTTGAGGAAAATTGTGCGTCTTAGAATTTGAGTATAAAAATGCATGGTACTCCTTGTCCGCAAGAGTATAAATTTTGTACGGCACCCTAAAAAAAACACTCCCCCGAGAACTACGTTGTGACTTGATCCTCTTCATTGAGGTACGTAGGCGCTTGGAAATATATTCTGAGATCAGTTGCATGGGTCTCAAAAAACTATATGTCTATCATTTGATTCCTTATGGGGGAAAAGACCCATGTAATGTGACTTCCTTCAATGGCATGCTTGAGCTCTTCAAATTTAATCAAGTTTGCAAGTTGAAGTTTTCATATACCCTAAGCCTCCAAGCTAAACTCCCCAAAGTCTGCAAGTTGGTTCCTAAATTAAGTAAGTGTGCAAGTGATGGTCCTCAAGTTCTCACATTTTTTGTTGATATTATTTAAATTTTTTGGTTTCGTAAGTTAAAGAAATAAGTTGCATAAAATTTGCGAAGGCGAATGCACAAACTTCAAAAGAGAAAGGATTTCTTTTTACTATTTTCATTCTTACTAGCATTGTAGATGTGAATTTAGCTTGAATTATTAAGGCTTGCAGCAAAAGAGAACATGTGAAGAAGTTCAAGTTAAAACTGCAAATGCAAGATATGTGACAAAAAACCATAGAGAAATTTTATAGCTACAAAATTGTCTAACATATCAATCTAAATCTTGAGAAAATAAAGAAAAGAATAAAAATAATAATAAAGGGAGCTTAATCTAAGCATAATTTGTAGTTGCTCAAATCTTGATGACTAACGTCTAAGCCCTCTCTCCTATGCTCCAAGCGAGTCGAATTGGCAGTCATCAAGAAGTCCATGTTTTCATAAGAGGACACTTTGTTCTCAGCTACTTAGATCTTGGCTTGAACTTCCTCAATCTCCTTCATGGAAGCACCTATAGAAGCCTCAACTACCGCTTGCTCCGCTAGTAGAGTTGCTAATTTCTTCTTGACCTTCTTTAGTGACTTCCTTTTAGAAGAAGCATGTTTAGTCTTCTCATCCTCCTCTGCTCTAAGTGACTCTAGACCCTCCTTGGCCTTAGAAAGCAACTCGAGCATCTTGTCCTCATGAAACCTATCTAAAAGAGTGGAGCATTCTTGATCATAGGAGGCAGCATGCTCAAAGAGAGAATCCACCAAATGCTTTGAGGATGAAACATCCATAAGACGCATTTCACTTATCTCTTGAAGAATCTCATAAATGTCTTCTTTGTGGATGAAATTCAGTCTAGAGAGTTCTCGAAAGTTTGCTACAAAACTCTTCCCAAAATGCTCAAGATATACTTATTTTTATGAGTAGAAACAATGCTTTTTCCTTCAAAAATAGACTTAGACCCATTTGGGCAGTAGGAGCACACTTACACTCGAGGGTGGTATGGCGATCAATCATGTCCTTTTTGTTCAAACCCCTCCCAGCACCAAGGGGAACCTTAAAAGCCCTAAATAAAAAGGGTTAACAGGTTACCATAGGCAAATTGATAGGTTCCCTCCGCAAGGTCAGCAATATGCGCCATGTGTTACAAAATAAAGGCCAGCCAGTCCACAGGTTCTTGAAGGTCAATAATGTGGCCTCAGGCTTATGCTTACCCTTTCCAATATCCCATTATGCACCACTTTGAACAAAAATTTCAAGAATGGTGGCATCTCCGCTTTATACACCTTACAAACTACATTAGTAACCCTCCCCTTAGTAAACTGCAAGGTTAACATACACCTAGTGTACTCCAACCAAGTGTACTTCGCCAGACCCACAGAAGGGATGCGCAAGATCTCCCCAAGCCTAACCTCGTCAAACAAAATATCGACCCCATGCACTTTCGAGGTAGCCAAATCCCATTCAACAAAAACTAGATTAGTATAGAAGTCAATAACCACAGCCTCATAAATTGGTGTTCCAATGTCAAATAATAGATTGAGCCAAACTTGAGAGGACAGTTTGGCACATTGTTGTGCCACCATAAGATTATCGCGCACCTCAAGATGGATAACCCATCCCCTAAGCACACCCTTTGAGCCAAAATAAATTTCTTTGCCTAATTTGTTGAAGTTTTCAACATGCTTCTTTACACGGGACAGGGCAGAGGGAGCAGATAGGGAACCTGGTGCAGGGGGAGCATATAGGGAACCAGGTGAATGGGTCTCTTCAGGAAAGGAGGGGACAAAAATAGGAGAAAAAAGGGAGGTAGTAGCCTTATCTAGACTGGACTTCTTTCGACCAAATGATGGACCAAGGGTGTCTAGCACATGCTTTTTGTTCCTGATAAGTGGACCATGAAAACAAGGAGTAGAGGGTCGTGGTAATGACGGTGAGGGAGCCAGATAATGAAGGGTACTGTGGTTGACCTAAGCCAAGGGAATGTTATCTTGAGATTCAGTATGCTCTGATGTAGATGGAGGTGCTATGGAAGAAGGGGCGATGAAAGGAGATGAGGAACCATGCGGAGGCAACATGACCTGAACTAGGGCTGTGTTGGTGGAGGAAGATGAAGGTTCATCAATAAGGCATTGACTTAAGGATTTGAGGTCAGGAATAGGCATGTCCACATCCATCTTGGAGGGTTTAGATAAAGAAGGATGTGGCTGATACTAGGATAGGTTCGAGATCAGTGAGGGTGAAAAATAAGGGTGGTCATTTGTAGTGGCTAGTGGTAGGGATGACTGTATAGATTGATTATGGATGGAGGGTGACGAGTGAAGTTCTTCCTGTGAGAAATCCAATGGTGGTGAGGGGGAAATTGCATTAGAGTTGGTACCAGGGTAGTCGATAAGGGATGCCATTTATGAGTTTTCTTGTGGAAGGGTTTCGCAAGGTTGAAAATGAAGGACTGTAGGTAATGTTGAGCATATAGTTGGTATATGATGGATAGCTTTGGGAATTGGAGGAAACACCAGGATAGGACTGAAAGGATGTGTGCTGACACTACAACCAGCATGAATCTTGTGATCCCAAGAAATGGTGATCATTTCCTTCTTTGAAGTAACAACCCTTCTCGCGAAGTAGAGAACCTGATAAAGAGAGCTAGGTGTAGAAGAAGTCTACAAATAACATTTCGCAGGATATGTATTCATTCAAGTTGTAGAAGTTATATAGCATATATGTACTTGAGAAATCAACATGTGAAGATTAGTTCCCCCTTACTCGAAGCCTTACTCAAGAAATAGACACTAAGGGTAATATTAGCAATTCTTAGCATGTGTTTCCACCAACACTTTTCTACGAAGGAAGACTGCCAAATTGTTCAGGTTAGAATGGTTGTATAGTTCTTAAAGTACAATTTAAGAGTCAATAAGGGAGAAGTTAAATTCCCTTATTAACCATAGATAGAGATGATTCTACTCAAACTCTCCCTACTTAGGGTATTGGTGAAGATATCAGCAACCTGGCCCTCAATTCTATAGAAAACCATTTCAACGAGTCCTTTCTCCATATTATCCCTTAAAAAGTGAAGCCTCATATCCATATGTTTTTTATGCATGTGTTGAACTGGATTATTCACTATATTTGTAGCATTCGTGTTGTCACACGTGATGGGAATGCATTCACCTTGGATCCCAAAGTTTGCAAGCTACTGTGTAATCCATAGGAGTTGAGTGCAGCAGGAGGCCGCAACAACATATTCAGCTTTAGTTGTTGATAAGGCAACTGAGTTCTATTTCTTAGTAGCCCATGAGAAAAGATAGGATCCCAGGAAGTGTGCCATTCCTGAGGTGCTGTTCCTCTCTATAGAGTAGCCTACATGATCAGCATATACAAAACCCGCAAGATCAAATGAGGACCCAACAGTGTACCAGAGAACCAGGTCTAGGGATCCTTTTAGGTAGCATAGAATCTATTTGATAGCTTTAAGATGTGACTCATTGGGCTTTTCCTGAAACCTTACACAGATCCCTACACTAAAGATGATATCTGGTCTACTAGCAGTTAAATATAGAAGTGATCTGATCATGCCTCTCTACTTGGTTTCATCCACTTCCACACCTATTTCACCCTTATCAAGCCCTGTAATGATTGATACTTGCTATGACATCCTGCATCCCGAACATAGTGATGAGCTCCTAGATGTATTTCTGCTAATAAATACATGTACCCGCCTACGTCTGATATATCTGGAGTCCTAAGAAGAAATTAAGTTCTCCCATCATACTCATCTCGAACTCGCTTCCCATGAGTTTTGCAAATTCTTCCCTTAGAGATGCTTTTGTTCCTCCAAAGATGATGTTATTGACATAGACCTGAACAATGAGTACATGTAAACCTCTTTGCTTCAAGAACAGGGTCTTATAAATTGTTCCTCCTGAATACCCATGATTCAAAAGAAAGTTATAAAATCGATCATACCATGCTTTATGAGTCTGTTTCAGTCCACAAAGAGATTTGTCCAGTTTGTACTCATGGTAATGATGCTCATGGTCTTCAGACCAGGAGTTACCGAGTGTACTCTTCTTCTATGAAATACCAATTGAGGAAAGAAGTTTTAATCTCCATTGAAGAAAGCACTTAAATTCCATGTGAGCAAAAAAAACAATGAGCATTCGAATGGCTTCAATGCGTGCAACTGGGGAAAAGGTCTCATCACAGTTAATACCCTTTTCTTGATTGTACCCTTACACCACTAGTCTGGCCTGATTCCTTGTAACCATTCCTTGTTCATCCAGCATTTCCTGAAAATCCATCTCGTTCTGATGGTAGTTTGATGTTCAGAAGGGGGAAATAGTGCCACACTTTGCTGCTCTCAAATTATAGAAGTTTTTCCTACATAATAGCTATCTATGCTTCATCAAACAATTCTTGTTTAACATTTTGTTTTGGTTCAACAAGGGACACGTAGTTCGAGAAGGCACACATGTCTTTGAGCTTTGCTTTGGTGGACATTCCTGAGTCGAGAGGGGTTAAAAGATTGTCAAGAGGATGGGAGCTCTTGTGTTTCCAATTGTTTCCTACATCTTCAGGCGCAGAATTGGTTCTGGTGGTATAAGAGGGACAAGTCTCAATTGGGTAGGGCATGCCAGATGAACCATCTCCATTCTGAGGAGCGACTATTATGGGAGGTGACACCACTCTCTCCCCATCACCTTAATTCAATGATCTTGTTCCACTTCCATGCTCCCTATCATCCTCGTCATCCGACTCTTTTTGCCTATCAATTGTGTCCTTCCTTTGTACTAGTTCTGCAAAACTTTCTCGACCCCTTGATTGGCCTCATCAAAAATAACATATGCACTTTGTTCTACACATCTAGTTCTTTTATTATACATTTTATAAACTTTGCTATGAGAGGAGTATGCAATGAAAATTCCCTCATCACTTTTGGCATCAAACTTTCCAAGAGCCTCCTTTCCATTGTTGTGTACATAGCAGACATAGCCAAATGAGCGAATACATGCGAGGTTTTGTTTTCTTCCTTTATGTAATTCATAGGGGGTCTTGTTCAAGATGGCATCTGTTGATGAGGTAACAGGTGGGGATCACAGCCTCAACCCAGAACACTGTGGAAGATCACTAGCTATTAGCATAGTTCCAGCCATATCTTCTAGAGTTCTGTTCTTTCTTTCCATAACCCCACTTGCTGAGTAGTTCTCGGGGCTAAGAAGTTATGATTCACCCTATTTTCAGCACAGAATGTGAGGAACATGCAGTTCTCAAATTCAGTACCATGGTCTTTTCTAAAGCACTTCAGATGCAAATTCAAATTATTTTGGACAATTTTAGCATATACAATAAACAAATCAAACGTTTTATCTTTGGATTTTATAAAGAAGGTCTAAGTGAATCTTATGTAATCATCTAAAAGAAAAATAACATACCTGTTACCGCCTCTGCTTAGTACTCTCACGGGTCTGTATATATCTATGTGAACAAGTCCCAAAGGTCTATTGGTGTTAGCTAACCCCACTGGTTGAAAGCTGCTCTTGATATACTTACCCTGAGCACATCCTCCACACACTTGGTCTTCATTGATTTTTCCTTCAGGCAGTCCGAGCAGTTCTTAGAGGATCAATTTATTGATCGTAGAGAAAGTGGCATGTCCTAGCCTTTTATGCCATACTGAAGATGCACAACTCAAGGTGCTTGAACGCCTAATCTGTGGTTGACATGGACCATTGGTATCTTCCTTGTACACATTTTTGTGTCTTTTCCCCCTCAGGATTAGCCTCTTGGATACAACATTTGTTACCTTACGTTCTGATGCAGTAACGAATACATCATTTCCTTTTTCACACATTTGAGAGATGCTTAGTAGGTTATGTTTCAGTCCCTTCATGTAGTAAACATTTTCAATGCATTGGGACATAGATGATCCCACCTTTCCAATGCCTTTAATTTCACCTTGTTTTCCATTTTCGAAGACTATGTTTTTGCCTTGGAAGTCACTCAGTAAAAGGAAGTTGTGATTGTCTCCTTCATATGCCAGGAGCATGCACTATCCAAGTAGCACTACTTCCATTTTCCTTCTACCGGTACTTGCACAATTAACAATGGTGAGGTTTGGGTACACAGATCCACTTGGGTTCATTTTGATTGTAAAAAAGGTGAAAGAGATCTTTTTTTTGCCTAGGCAGGAAGATCCGTGTTAGTTCTTTGAGTTCTAGTGGTTTTGGTGATGTATCTACCTTCATCACTGAACCAGTTAGATACAGAATGGTGTTTCTGCATGATCAGTTCCTGTTGGTTCTAAGGTGGTATCTTTCTTCATCATCAAACCAACTAAACCTGGGGGGATATCCTCTGCCTAATTGATTCCCATTAATTCTAAGATGGTATCTTTTGCTTGTCCTATTTTTATTCCTCCTACTAGGAAACCTTTGTCCTTTTCCCTCTCTTGGATTACCCCTTTCATGGTTTTTGTTAATGTATAAGATGTTTCTGTTGAGGACTTTGGCATTTTTGTTACAGTTATCTCTCAGATGTCTGAACATCACATAGAAGGTGTACAGAACTCCATGATTTATTGTCTGATTCTTGGGTTCCTTGATTTTGAGCCCAATCACATTCTTGGTGGTGGAATGACCTAACTGTAGATTATCGAGCATAGCAGAGGACTTGGTCTACTTCATTGTGTGCTCTAATTTAGCTTTGGGTTGGTCAAGTGAACCTCATTCTTATGACTCATGTTTCCTAGCTCTCCTCCTAGCTTCTTAACCTTTTCTTCCAGATTAGATTGGGTCACACTCATGACATTTTTTTCTTTCCAAGAGTACTTAAAACTATCAATCTCCAACCGTAGTTTTTGATTAGTGTTCTCAAGGTTGTCATTCTCAATTCTTAGCTGAGCATAGTCCTCAAGAAGAAGGTGCTTAGAATCACACACGGTCAGATAGGCTTCAATTAGGACCTGTGATAGGGACTCAAGCTTTTTCTTGGAATAAGTATGAATAATGGCTTGAAATTGTTAATACTTACTGAGGTATCTAGTAGAGCACTGTCCTAATCCAGAGAACCTTCTCTTTCCATTAGTACTAGATTCTTCTACCTAGTTTTAGCTTTATCAGCATTGGAAACCACAACTTCAATTATCTGTTCCTTGCCACCTTCATTATCAGATTCATCCATCGCGACGAGAGTGACGAAGTCATATTTCTTAGGTTCCTCGACTGCCATGAGAAAGATTCTCTAGTGTCTCACGTCTAATTCTTCACCAGGGTTTCCAGCTAGCACCACTAATGCTCTTTGTACCAAAAGATCTGCTTCCTGACTCGTTATCATTCTGTCTAAACAAAGATATATTTTAACCTTGATTTCTTTGAGCTTTTCTTGATTATTCTTCTTGTACTCAAGTGCCCAGAGTGGACAGAACTTGATGAAGTGGTCAAGGCTACCACACTTATGGTATAATTGCTCCCTTAGATCTT
>JAOTQR010148751.1:0-19511 GCA_025774065.1 Solanum ossicruentum
AATGTATGTGTGTGTGTGTGTGTGTGTATATATATATATATATATATATATATATATATATATATATATATATTTCTATGTTATTGTGTTTGTTTTTCGTTCTTGTTTTTACTTTGAGGACAAAGTGTACTATTTTGGTGGGGTGTGCTAAGTTATGGATTAAGGCGAAGTCTGACTAACCTCGAGTCCATAACTTATCCTATTTTTGATCCCAAGGTTTTCTAGCCGTGCTTCTTTTTCCTTGTGGATGTTTATTTTTTCGTAGAACTGGTATGTTTAGGTAGTGTAGATGATGTGTAATTCATAGTAGTGTTATCTGTTGGCATATACATTGGTCTTTAATTGCATTTCAAAGTTCTGATGAAAAATTGAGTACCCTCAAAATTATTGAGATTGCGGTTGTTGTTGCATTCATACATTTTTGAGTATCTGACAATGTTTTTCTGATATTGTGAAGGTAGCTGAGGCTGAAAGCATGACCTATGAGTCTATACTTGATTGTGGATGTAATGCCATGTGTGTTGTGAGCTTATTTTGCTGCATTCATACATCTTGTATGGACTCAGAATTTGCCTTAGTACTCTAAGATTGGTTTGGTAATGTGGTAGACATGGAAAGGATCTTAGGCCATTGTTCTTTGGGTGAACCAACTTTTGGCCTAAATGACCCACCAAATGAGTGAGTGAATCCCTTGTTCCAAATTTTTGAGCTTCTCATGTACTCATTCTTTCTTGACACTTTGCTAACTTAACCTTGTTTGATGAAATACCTTGATATTGGCCCTGGTCTATCCTTGAACATGTGAACCTTTATTAAGGCCAAAGGCCTAAGTTGAGGGTGGCTACAGTTGGTGGCCTTGGTTTGAAGCGTAGATGTTGTGTACTTTACCTAAGGCTAAAAGCCTAAGTTGAGGGTGGCCCTTATTGTGGTAAAGTAATAATAATAAGGTGGTTAGTTGGGAAATTAAGAAAGAAATGAAAAAGCATGAACCGAGTGAAAAGAAAAGAAAAGTGCCTTGAGTAAAAAAAATTAAAAAATAAAGTAGCAAAAATGAGTTTAAAATCAAGCTACAGCTGAAAAAGAGAAAGCAAGCACTTGAGAAAAGCTCAAAACAGGAGAATAAAGGAGGATTTATTGAAAAAGGGTTAGATTGTAAAAGCAAAAAGTGTTGGTAAACATGGTTCAAGGATAGATTTTAGTCCCTACTTGCCTAAAATGCCATATCAAAGCCCCCTGGACCTATGTTACAAGCCCATAAGTCCTAAGGTGATCCAAATCCACTTTATCACCAAGTCAAAAGATGAGTATAAAGGCAAGCCTATGGTGTTAGTCGGTATGCATGAATTTCAATTATGAGAGTGAGAATGCTTCCTTAGTCCCTGAATCCTAAATGCTTTTTGAGTGAGTATGAGGGACTTCTTTCCAGTGAGGGCATTTTCACTACTTGAGTAGCATATGACTATACCAGCGATTCTGGACGGTTGATACTCCTTAGCTTATCATAGTTGGATTGACAAGTATCTAATTATGTTCTTGTTTTTGCTTAATAACCTTGCAATCCTATTTTGAAAATGGTATGTGGGTACCTGAATCAAAAGAGTTGTTGTATATGCCATTAGTATAGCTGCTATGTATTTCTCTTTGTCTGCGTAGATTGAGTCATCACTTGAGGACAAGCAATAATTCTAAGTTGAGGGTGTTGATGTGCTGTCAAAAGACAACACATTTGATGCCTAAAATAAGTGATTTTGTGAGTTCCTAATCCGACTTTTTATGATTTTTATATGTTTTTGTGTTGTTCTTACAGAAAAGTTAGGTTGGCATGATTTTGAAGAAAAGTTACAGATTTTGCTGAAGCATAAGACATATGAGCACACCAACGTGTCGTAGCCCAAACTACAAGTCGTAGTGTGTGTCGTAGCAGGAATCAGAGACCAAAATTTAGAAATCTGCTAAGTGAAGGTCACCCCTACGAGGCCAACCTATGAGTCATAAGTCTTACCATGACTCGTATAGTTGGACTCGTAGTAGGAATCAGAGAGCTAAAATGTTGGATCAAACACTAAAGGCCAAGACTACGAGAAGAACATACGAGTCGTAGCTCAAGCAATGACTCATACCTGATAGCCATACCATTTTAGTCCAAAATACCAAGAGCTTGATACGAGACCCTAACTATGACTCGTAGGTCACCCTACGAGTCATACCTGCAAGGCGTACCAGCTGCCAACTATCTTTTCTGTGTTATTTTTAGGGTTTATTTGTAAATACTATAAATACCTTAAGTTAGTTTGTTTGGAGAGGAGGGCAAATTTTAGAAGATAGAACTTGCCTTTGAATATTCTCTCAAGGATATTTTAGGGTTTTAGATTAGTTTATCATTTTCTCTTGGAAAACCCATTTTGGGGATTGCAAATCTTGCTTTATACTCATTGTTGATCAATCAAACTTTTGGATTTGCAACTTGTGGTGTCTACAACCTTCATTGTTTTTGGTAAAACTTTCAACTAGATCATTTATTTGCATTTTTGCTTGTTTTCCCTTAGCCATGAGTAGCTAAGCACCCACAACTTGGGGTTGTGGGAATCATGGGTACTTGATTTGAGATAACTTAGGTTTATTGCATTTCTATGATTGGGGTTTACATGTATTGTTTATTTTGCTTCATTATGATTGTCATTTACTGGTGGCCAATACCAAACCCCGCCTACTATCACTAGCCTGACTAAGGTAGTGACGAATAGGATAGATGACAGGATTCGATTGATATGTTCTCATCTAATCAACCAAACTTGACCAAGGGAAGGTTGACTAGGACTATTGGTAACGGTTAGTTAGCACGCCATGGTGGCGAACCAAGCGCCATGGTGAAAATCGACCTTCACCTTCAAAGAGGGCTGAAGAACCTAAGTTACCCTCCAGCATGTGAATTTCCAATTGTAGTTAAGTTTCCTAGGGAAATTGAGTCAATGAATTATGGTGAACACAGTTCCCAAGTTGTTCCTAAAATTAAGTGTTTCCTCGTGTCTTAGTTTAGTGTTTATTTTACTTCATTTTTTAATCATAAACCCTCCCCCCTCATTTAGAGATTTTAGTTATTTATGCTTGAAATGATTAGTAGTGGATTCTTGTAGTCAAGCCCCGTATCCCTGTGGATTCAACCCTAACCTTCAGTTAGATTAATTGCTGAAGCAACCGCTTTCTTATTGGAGCGTGAACATCATCAGGCCCCCATTAAGTTCTATGTTTAGAGTTATTGTTAGACAAGTATGTAATGATGCTACGAGCTTTGACTCTTTTTGACTCTATTGATGTTTCATAATATGAAAGATGCCCCTTAGCCTCGTGTTCCCTTTTTATTTTATATCTTATTGTTGTTTTATTACTTCTGCGACCAAGGATGTAATGATATGGTAAGAGGCTTGATTGGGTTTCCTTCGGGTTCCTTGTTCGCTGTGTCACATCTAGGCCCTAGGCTTGGGTCATGACGAACTTTGTATCATAACACTAGATTGTTAATGGTCCTCAGCATATAACAGACTGCGTTGATCAGTGTTTTATTCATGGTTATGTTGTGCACCACAACTATGAGTAAGAGGCTGTGAGATGTTTTAGGAAATGTTTCCCTTCTTCCTACTCTATGTCGTGCTATAGAAATTAGGTAAGGTTCCTCTCTAATGAATGTTCTTTTCTATGTTAGATCATGCCTAACACAAGAGGAAGAAGAGCCCACACACTTGAGGAACAACCGGCTCATGGAGAGCTCCGGGATGCTCTCACCTTTCTAGCTTAAGTTGTGGCTATCAAGTCAACCAAGGAGCCTAAGCCCCTCATGCTCCTACTCCAGCTTCTCGGGTGAGGGACTTTATGAGGATGAACCCACCGGAGTTCTATAGGTTTAAAGTGGATGAGGATCCTCAAGAATTTGTTGATGAGGTATACAAAGTGTTGGCTGTCATGGGTGTGCGGTTGGAAGAGAAGGTGGAGTTGGCGGCTTACCAACTCAAGGGGGTGGCCCAAATATGGGGTATTCAATGGAAGGAGAAGAAGGGGAACAACAATGTGATCCTTTGGGAGGAGTTTAAGGAAGCTTTCCTCGATCGATTCTTTCTTCTTGAGCATAGGGAGGCCAAAATGATGGAGTTCATGAATTTGAATTAAGGATCCATCAGGGTGAGGGAGTATGCCCTCAAGTTCAACCAACACTCTAATAAGCTTCACACTTGGTTGTCGACCCGATGTCTCGGATAAATAAGTTTGTGATGGGTGTAACTGATTTAGTGAGTGAAGAATGTCATACTGCTATGTTGATCGGTGATATGGACTTGTCCCGCCTAATGACCTATGCCGGATAATTGGAGGGGGAGAAATTGAAGAAGAAAAAGGGTCATAGGCCAAGAGGGCCTATTTTGATGGTAAGTTCCAAGGTCCCAAGGGTGGCCAGTTTCACCAAGGCCAAGGGTCTTCTCATGTTCCTAGTGGGAGATTTGCTAATGACTACCCAAGACCCCAAGGAGGTGGTAGTGTGGTGCCTAGGCCTATGTGCCCAAGATGTGGTAGAGGCCATGATGACCCATGTTTGTGGGACACTAATGCTTGCTATATTTGTGGGGAAGTGGGTCAAGAAAGTTGATTGTCCTCAGAATCAAAACAAGGGTAAAGATATTTGTCCATAAGTCCTGGGAGATAATGCGGTTCCTTTGGGGTGAGGAGGTCAAAAAGGTGGTGCCCCGAGGCACAATCGGTTCTCTGCACTCCAAGGGAGACAAGGGGTTGATAAGGTGCCCAATGTTGTCAATGGTATAGTGAAAGTCTTTGATTTTGATGTGTATGCATTAATAGACCCAGGTGTCACTTTTTCTTTTGTTACTCCTTTTGTTGCCACAAAGTTTCATGTTGAGCCCGAATTGTTGTATGAGTCTTATGAGGTGTCTACTTCCATTGGTGAATCTATTATTGCTAGAAAGGTCTATAGAAATTGTCCCATTTGCATTTTGCATAAAATTTTCCTTGTGATCTTGTTGGGATGAATATGGTGGATTTTGATGTCATTCTTGGAATGGATTGGTTGCATGCTTATTATGCATCTATTGATTATAGAACCCGAAGGGTCAAATTCCAATTCCCAAATGAACCCATTCTTGGGTGGGAGAGTCATGATATGGTGGTCAAGGGTAGGTTTATCTCTTGCATTAAAGCCCGAAAGTTGATCTCTAAGGGGTGTCTCTATCATCTTGTAAGGGTTAGGGATGTTGAGTCCAAAGTCCTCCCTATAGAGTCAGTTCCGGTGGTAAATGAGTTTCTTGATGTCTTTCCTAATGACCTTCCCCGTGTTCCTTCCAAAAGGGAAATAGATTTTGGTATAGATCTCCTCCCCCCGATACTCAACCCATTTCTATTTCCTCTGACCATGTGGCCCCGGTGCTGTCAAAGGAGTTGAAGGAGTAATTGAGGGACTTGTTGGACAAGGCTTTTATTAGGCCTAGCCAATCACCTTGGAGCGTACCAGTGTTGTTTGTGAAGAAGAAATATAGGTCCCTTAGAATGTGTATTGACAACTGGCAACTTAATAGGGTTACCATCAAGAATAAGTACCCTCTACCAAGGATTGATGATTTGTTTGACCAACTTCAAAGGGCTAGTCACTTCTCTAAGATTGATCTTCAGTCCGGGTATCATCAAGTGAGGGTAAGGGAGTGTGACATTCCCAAGACAACCTTCGGGACTACATATGGGCATTATGAATTTGTGGTTGTCTTTTGGGTTGACCAATGCACCGACTATCTTCATGGATCTGATGAATAGGGTCTTTAATCCATACCCTGATTTGTTTGTGGTGGTCTTCATTGATGATATCTTGATCTATTCTCATAGTGAGGAGGAGCATGTAAGTCATTTGAAGGTGGTGTTGCGAAAATTGAGAGAAGAGAAGTTGTATGCGAAATATGAGAAGTGTGAATTTTGGTTATAAGAAATTGTCTTTCTAAGTCATGTGGTATCGGGGGATGGTATTTAGGTGGATCCTAAAAAGATGGATATGATTAGAAATTGGCCTAGGTCATTGACCCCATCGAACATTAGAAGCTTCTTGGGCTTAGCGGGTTACTATAGGAGGTTTGTGAATGGGTTCTCTTCTATTGCTTCTCCCATGACTAAGTTGGCTCAAAAGAAGGCTAAGTTTTTGTGGCCGATGAGTGTGAAAAGATTTTCTAAACCTTGAAGGATAAGCTTGTGTCTGCTCTTATCTTGTCTCTACCGGAAGGGTTGGAAGGGTTTGTTGTGTATTGTGATGCCTCCTGGATTGGTTTGGATTGTGTTCTGATGTCAATGGTAGGGTGATAACTTATTCCTCTAGGCAACTTAAGGTGCATGAAAAATATTATCTTACTCATGATCTTGAGTCGTTCGTCGTGGTATTTTCTTTGAAAATTTAGCGTCATTATTTGTGTGGAGTGCATGTTGATGTGTTTACCGATCATAAGAGTCTCCAATATGTATTCACTAAAAAAGATTTAACCTTGAGGCAAAGAAGGTGGTTAGAACTTCTTAAGGATTATGATATGAGTGTGCATTATCATCCCGGTAAGGCTAATGTTGTGGTCGATGGTTTGACTAGGGTGTCTATGGGTAGCCTAGCTCATGTTGATGACGGGGGCAAAGAGGTGGCTAGAGAGGTCCATCAGTTGGCTAGATTAGGGGTTAGGTTGGAAGAGGTTGATAATGGTGGTATTGTGATTGTTGATGGTTCAAAATCTTCCTTGGTTGATGAGGTAAAAACAAAGCAAGATATTGACCCCTCCTTGTTAGAATTGAAGGCCTTGGTGAGAGAGGGCAAGGTGGAAGTTTTCTCCCAAGGGGGAGATGGTGCCCTTAGGGACCAAGGTAGGTTGTGTGTGCATAGTGTTAATGGCTTGAGAGAAAAGATTCTTGATAAAGCTCATAATTCTTCCTATTCCATTCACCCTGATTCTACCAAGATGTATAGAGATTTGAGGGATGTGTTTTGGTAGGGAGGTATGAAGAAAGACATTGCTAAACTTTTATCTGGTTGTCATAGTTGCCAATAAGTCAAAGCCGAACACCAAAGGCTGGGTAGCCTAACCCAAAATATAGAGATTGTACTTTGAAGTGGGAGGAAATTAACATGGATTTTGTGGTTCGGTTGCCTAAGACTAGAAAGGATTTTGATTCTATTTGGGTTGTGGTTGATAGAATGACAAAGTTGGCTTATTTCCTATCGGTTAAGACTACTTATAGGGCTGAAGACTATGCCAAATTGCATATTCATGAGTTGGTTAGATTGCATGGGGTGCGCTTGTCTATTATATTGGATCGTGGTGCTCAATTCACTTCACACTTTTGGAGGTCATTCCAAAGAGGTCTTGGTACCAAGGTAAAGCTTAGTACGGCCTTTCACTCTCAAACGGATGCCCAAGCCGAAAGACTATCCAAACTCTTGAGGATATGCTTAGAGCTTGTATTTTGGAGTTTAAGGGTAGTTGGGATGATCATCTTCCATTGATTGAGTTTTCTTATAATAATAGCTATCATTCTAGCATTGGCATGGCTCCTTTTAAGGCCCTCTATGTTAGGCATTGTAGATCACCAGTTGGGTGGTTCGAAGTGGGAGGGATGGCATTGTTGGGTCCGGATATGGTCATGGAGGCTATGGAGAAGGTAAGGTTGATCAAGGAAAGGTTGAAAATAGCCCAAAGTCATCAAAAGTCCTATCTCGATGTGAGGAGAAGGGGTCTTAAATTTAAAGTTGGTGATTGGGTCTATTTGAAGGTTCCACCCATGAAGGGTGTGGTTTATTTTGGTAAGAAGGGTAAATTGAATCCAAGATTTGTGGGTCCTTATAGGGTGTTGAGAAGGATTGGTAAGGTAGCCTATGAGTTGGAGTTTCCTAGTGAAATGAACTTGGTTCATCTGGTCTTTCATGTATCCATGTTGAGGAAATGTGTGGGTGACCCGAATGCTATTGTTCCATTGGATGTTGTTGGTGTTATTGAAGACAACTTGACTTATGAAGAAGTTCCAGTGGAGATCTTGGATATACAAGTGAAGAGATTGAGGAACAAGGATATGGCTTCCGTTAAGGTCCTTTGGAGGAATCAACAAGTCGAAAGTGCTACATGGGAGGCCGAGGCGGACATGCAAAAGCAATATTCCTATCTCTTCCATTCTACTCAAGCCTAAGTACTAATTCTAAGTCTCCTATGTGATTTCATGCCTCATGTATCAGCCCTTATGTTATTTGCATGCATTCATGTTTATGTTGACAAGTTCATGGCAATTTTAACACTTATGTTAAGATTTTTGAAAATAATGTTTGAGTGCATTATTGCATTCTTGTTGGGGCTGATTTCTTCATGATTACTCTTTTTATGCACGCTTCTTTGACATTTGGGGACAAATGTTCCCAAGGGGGAGATACTAAAACGACCTAAAAAGTGCCCGAAAATGTGCCGTGGAAGTACCCGAAATTGTAATTTCCATATATCTCAAAATTCATACGTGATATCGAAAACCAACTTCATATTCTTGATCACAGACAAAATTAAGTGGGAATTGGGTCTAACCACTATTTTTGAGAAATCGAATCACAATTTCAATTTCCAAAAATGTAATTTCCAAAGAGGGTTCGCGCACCTGGCGCGACGTGCCTTGGGCATGCTCCAGTGTTATTTTTTCCCAGTTTTGTTACTTGGTCCAAGGCTTTTACGTCTTGTGCCTAAGTGTTTCCATGTGTAAAAATACCTACACTTAGTCATATTTTACCTTCATATCATGCAAGACATTCCAAATACTCTCTCAAACACTTAGACAAATATTTCACCGAAAATTCAAGTGCCAAATCTCATTCTGGATCTTAGGGAAATCACTCAAGCTTCAAGTTTCCATTCAAAGCTTCATCAAGGAATTCTCCAAAGTTAAGGTATGTTGGTTTCAACTATTGTCTCCTTTCACCCATGGTGTCCAAGCTTCCTCTTTACCTAAATTACATGTTTCTAAGTTGATTTTACTTATGGGTCATCAATCATGAATTTGACTATGAGCTATATTGGGGTTTTGTAAAAGTGGGACTGTTTATGCATGTTTTGAGCTATGAATCTAAGATCTATGATGTATTTTGCAAGGTGGTATTACCAAGTGTTGGTGGGTTGACTTACTTTAAGATTTCTTTCATGATTTCTGTCTTTAATTGCATATTTTTACACTAGCATTACACACCCACCAAGTGTTTGATAAAATGTCTGATTTAGGGTTCTTAGGTTATTGATGATTCATTGCATGTTCTATGACTTGTATGACTTTATGATGATGAAAGGAAGGTATATATATGTTGATTTCATGAAAAGTATCTATAGTGTTGCAAGTTGACCACACCAAGTTGAGGGGGTGCTAGACCTCAATCACCACAGATGATGGGGTGAGACCACCATCAACCAATTGAGGGGTTGATACCTCAATCACCATGGATGGCAGAGTGAGATCACCATCAACCAATTGAGGGCTTGTTACCTCAATCACCATGGTTGGAGGGGTGTGACCACCATCATAATGTTGGTCTCTTACTACACATGTAATATATTCTATGTAAACATGTTTTACTTCAAGCATCACTCATGCATGCCATATTGCTATATGCTCATTTAATGCCTAAGTATGCATTTCGATTATGTTGCCTATCTCTTGTTGTATTACATCCTATATACTTAGTACATTCAAACGTACTAAAACATACTCTATGCCTATATGATGTTATTATGTAGGAACTAGAGCTCCACTTTACCATCCTTGATAGGATCGAGGTTAGAAACAATACTAAAATGGAGTGAATACTAGAATGCGGAAGCAACAACAAGAAAACAAAGATAAAAACTAATTAAGGATATGGTAAATTCAAAGGAAAGATCTAATAATTTCCAAGAAATTGATATTCTAAGGCCTTGACAAGATCCAAGTAACAACATAAAGATTTATGGAAGAAATCTAACACCTTTACTTGAGAAAATGAATCAAAATGTTAGAGTCAGATCTTGACTGTTTTATGAGTAACTAAAGACAATATAGCACGTAAACCAATCACCTTATAACGAATACCAAAATAAATCAAAGATATCATAAGAACAAAGTACTTTATACTCAAACTATGAACTAGTAAAGGTTTAAAGATAAATTCTCAAAGAACAAGTCATAAAGGTTCAATAGAACTCTCTCAAATATTATTAATATCAATCTGATTGTCTTTAATGAAAGAAAAACGACTCCTACATATATTAAAGGAGCCTTGGACATCCAAGATTCCTTAGGTTAGGCCCAAGGAGTATCCAAACCTAGAAAGAAAATTACAAGGTAAATCCTACTCTAGAAAGGAAATTACAAGGAGTTACCTTAATTAGGAATAGACCTAGTAGTTTTAGGAAAGCATTAAATGGTACTAGGATAAATAAAACAAGTAAATAATAAGAAAATAAGAACCTATATATAAATAAGAAAATAAGGTAAAACCCAACTAGGAAAAGAATCTTGACAAATTTGGAAAGTTTGACTAGTCTTGTCTGCAAACTTGGGCAGAAAGCAACCTTTATTGTGGCTAATTCTTGGACTCCTCTTTGACTTATTTGTATGAAATTTAACCCTAAAATTCTTCATCTTGGACTTGAATTTGGGTCCAAATAATTTTACCACTTGGACAATTCATCCTTCTTGTGCTTTAGCTCTTCTTCCTTAACAAGAATACATTTGGATCTGCAATTGAAACCCATTGAGCTTATCATTAAACTCCTTGGTTTGGGATCTTGTTATGGACCTCTTTTGATCTTCTAAAGCTTCATCCTTTTCCTTTATAGGAGTAGAGCTTTGTATGATGCAATCATTCCCCTCTTCTTCCAGAGAATTCATCCTCGAATTCAAATCTGCCCCAAAATGGGAAAGATCAGAAACATCAAAAGTAGCACTAAATTGGAACTCACTAGGAAGATCAAGTTTATGAGCATTGTTTCCAATCTTTTCAAGGACTTTGTACGGGACACTTCCTCTAGGTTCTAGCTTGGGTCTTTCTTTTGGAAGGAAATCTTTCCTTTCTCATATGCACCCAAACCAAGTCCCAAGGTTTAAACACAACATATTTCCTTCCTTTATTCCTTCGCAATGCAACTTCCTTATTTTTCTTTTCAATTGCAAGTCTTGCTTGTTCATGAATCTTCTTCATCATGTCCACCTTCTTTCTACCATCAAGATTATAAAAATTATTAGTAGGCAAAGGCAGTAATCAATAGGGGTAAGGGGGTTGAATCCATATACAACTTCAAAACAAGTCTTAATAGTAGAAGAATGAAAGGTCCCGTTATAAGCAAATTCCACATTAGGCAAGTAATCTTCCCAAAAAGTCAACTTTCCTTTTAAAACAGCCCTTAACATATTCCCCAAAGTTCTATTAACCACTTCTGTTTGCCCAGCAGTTTGTCGGTGACAAGATGTGAAAAATAGTAATTTAATCCCTAACTTTCCCCAAAGAATTCTCCAAAAGTGACTCAAAAATTTAGCATCCCTATCACTAACAATAGTTTCAGGTATCACATGCAATTTAACCACTTCTTTTACAAACAAGTCAGCCACATGAGATGCATCATTAGTTTTTTACATGGAACAAAATGAGCCACTTTAGAAAATCTATCTACTACCACAAATATACTATCCTTACCGTATTTAGTCCTTGGAAGCCCCAATATAAAGTCCATAGAAATATCAATCCAAGGAGAACTAAAAACAGGTAAAGGAGAATAAAGACCATGCGGCAATGTTCTAGACTTAGCTTGTTTACATTCATGACAATGAGAACACAGTTTTTCAACATCCTTTCTCATGCTAGGCCAATAAAAATGTTCAAAAAGTATTTTCAAAGTGTTAGCACTCCAAAATGTCCCATTAGCCCTCCACGATGTACTTCCCTAACAAATAGCTCACGCAAAGAGCAGTTAGGTACACATAACTAATTTTCCTTAAATAAAAATTCATCTTGAAGATTAAATTTCTCAAAAAGACCTAACTTACATTCATCAAAAACTTTAAAATTCAGAGTCATTAGCATGGAGTAACTTGATTTGGTCAAAACCCAATAACTTTAAAGTAAGAGTAGATATTAAAATATACCTTCTTGAGAGCGCATCAGCAACCACATTCTCCTATCCTTGTTTGTAGGCAATTACATAAGGAAAAGTTTCAATAAACTCCACCCATTTCGCATGCCTATGACTAAGTTTACCTTGGCTCTTCAAGTACTTCAATGAATCATGATCAGTCTTGACCACAAATTCTCGAGGCCACAAGTAGTGCTGCCATATAACCAAAGCCCTTACCAAGGCATATAGCTCCTTATTATAAGTTGAGTAGTTCAATGTTGCTCCGCTTAGCTTTTCACTAAAGTAGGGAATTGGCTTGGAGTCTTGCATCAAAACAGCACCTATGCCCTTACTAGAGGCATCACACTCAACTTTAAAAGACTTAGAAAAATCAGGTATTTGCAAAAGAGGTGCAGCGCACAATTTTTCTTTCAGCAAGTTAAATGCATCATCTTGTTCCTTTCCCCATGAAAAAATCTTATCCTTCTTAATAACTTCAGTTAAAGGAGAAGCAATGGTGCTAAAGTTCCTCACAAACCTCCTATAAAAACTAGCAAGTCCATGAAAACTCCTAACTTCAGTTACACTATTAGATATAGGTCATTGTTTAATTACTTTGATTTTATCACCATCTACTTCAACTCCCTTAGAACTAACCACAAAACCTAAGAAAACTACATGATCCACAAAGAAAGTACACTTTTTGAGATTGGCAAATAAGTGCTGATTTTTAAGGTCTTCAAAACTTATTTTAGGTGCTCTAAGTGTTCATCTAGAATTTGAGAAAAGATCAAGATGTCATCAAAATACACCACAACAAATTTTCCATGAAAATCTTTAAAAACATGATTCATTAGTCTCATAAATGTGTTCGGTGCTTTTGTTAAGCCAAAAGGCATAACTAACCACTCATAAAGTCCATATTTGGTCTTAAAAGTTATTTTTGCATTCATCTCTAGGATTCATATGAATCTGATGGTAACCACTTTTGAGATCAATTCTAGAAAAGATTTTTGATCCATATAGTTGATCTAGCATATCATCAAGACTAGGGATAGGATGGCGATACTTTATCGTTATCTTCTTGATAGTTCTACAATCCACACATATCCTCCATGTTCCATCCTTTTTGGGTACCAATAAGGACAAGAATAGAACATGGGCTCATGCTCTCTCAAACAAAACCCTTTTTAAGAAATTCTTCAACTTGGATTTGTAATTCCTTGGTCTCTTCAGGACTACGCCTATAGGCAGGCCTATTAGGTAGTTGAGACCCAAGCACAAAGTCTATTTGGTGCTCAATCCCTCTTAAAGATGGCGATGCCTTTGGAGTATCATCAGGAAAAACATCTTCAAAACTCTGCAAAAGAGAAAAAATGCTATTTGGAAAAGAAGGAGTTAGTTCTTCAAAGTTAATCAACACTTCTTTGTAAGTAAGTAGTATTATGGACATCCCCTCTTTTCTAGCATTCAAACACTCTTTGGCTTTTACATGAAGACTCTCTTTTTTCTTTTCCTTAGCCTCTTTCCTCTCACCAAAACTTTTTATTTTTTCACTTAAACCCTTTTTTACCCCTTTACTTAGTTTGTGCCCTCTCTCTCTTTTTCTCGGTCATCTCTCTTTTTTTCTATCTCTTGGCCCTTTTCTTTTCCCTCAAGCTCACTTTTTATCTCTTCCCATTGCTTTACCATTGTTTCCCTCAATCTTTTCTGATCTTCAATCACTTGTGAAGGAGATAATGGTGCAAGAGTAAATTTCTTACCATCAGGCAGAAGATTGTACCTATTCTTTCTCCTATGGTGAGTAGTATCGCTATCATATTGCCAAGGTCAGCCAAGTAAAACATGAATGCTTGCATTGGAACTATATCACAAAGAATTTCATCTTCATTCCTACCAACACTGAATGAAATCATGCATTGTTTATTTACTTTTACCTCTCCACTATTATTCAACAATTGGAGTCTATATGGGGTAGAGTGTTTCATACATGCAATTCCTAGCTTATCTACCAAATATAAACTCACCACATTTGCACAACTTCCCCATCAATTATCATAGAATAAATCCTCCCCTTTATTCCACAACTAGTATGGAACAAATTCTCCCTCTGTCCTTCATCACTACTACCCAAATTAATAGTCATAATTCTCCTAACTACCCCTATTATACCATTGGGCAGTTCTAAGTCATCTTACTCACTTACACCTACTCCCTCTTGTTCTTACCCGTCACTTTTTTCACTCTCATATTCTCCATTCTCTCCAAGTATGATGTTTTTTCTACTTGGGCATTCATGCATCATATGATCCCTCCCATGACATTTGTGATATTGAATAGAACTAGAAGGTTTAGAAGATCTGAGATTGAAGGTTTTACATCCCTCATTAACTTTACCTTTACCTTTGTCTTCTTGGGGTTTAAAAGGAGCTTTTCCCTCTTAATTTGACCATGGCTTCTTAGAGATGGAGTTAAGCCGATTTCTCCATGAGTTAGGTTGCTGCTTTTTCTTGATTTGTTTTTCTACTTTAACAGACAAATCAACTAACTCATCTAAAGTTACATACTGTTGTACTCTACTACATTAGCTATTTCAGAATGTAAACCATTTACAAATCTAGCCATTGTAGCTTCTTCTTCCTCCATCCAATTAGCTTGGATCATAGTCATATCCATGCTTTTGAAGTACTCATCCACCGACATGGAACCTTGCTTCAAGTGTTAAAGGTGAGATTGCAGCTTTCTTTCAAAATATGATGGCACAAACCTCTTCCTCATCACCCTCTTCATCTCTGCCCAGGTGGCAATAGGCGGTAGCTCATCTTGCACTCTTTCCCTAGCAAGCTTTATTCACCAAGAAGCAGCATAATCAGAAAACTCAATAGTAGCAAGTTTAACTTTCTTACTCTTAGAGTAATTATGACAATCAAAGATGGCTTCAACTCGTCTCTCCTAAATCAAAGTACAAGTTTGCTTCCCTTGTCACCTTGAAAGATAGAATATTCATTTTTATACTAATTATTTTATCATCTTCTACTCTTCTTTATCCCCTCCTATATCTTCTTTCTAGATTAAGTTCACCATCAAAATCATCATTATCATATTCAAGATTTACAAAAGGAGCATGGGGTACATTTCTTCTAACTTGGGGTCTAACATTATTGGGCGGTACAACATCATTCTCCCTCCTAATAGTAGTTATGGTCTCATTCTGCTCGATAATCATATTATCATCTCTTGAAATTGAAGGTTCCATCTCTCGAATTGTTGGTGCATAGCTTAAGGGTGAAGTCATTCATTCCTTTGATCTCAACTTCTAAACAAGCCCTTTCTTCATTAGCACCTGAATTAAATATCTTAAAGGAAAATATCAATCACACACTTAATATGGATTTTACCCTCTTTTAAACTCACCCACACTTGCCTTTTTCCCCTCAAATAACCTTTGAACAAGAGTACTTAGTAGATTTATAATTAAACCCAAACAAGCATAAATTCTTAGTAATAAAATATAGATTTTTGGGGCGCAAAAGAAATTAAAGAACTAGTCCTAGAACAAGTAGGATTTAGTTGAAACAAAACATGAATAGAAAGAAACTTATTTAGAATTATATAAGAATAAGAAAACAATTTCCTGTATCCTCAAAGATTTAGAATCCCCTCTTCTTAATTCTTTTTTATTTGGAAACAACTAATGCATGATTTTTAGGGTAAGTAAACGGATTTCTTGGAGAGCAAGTTATCTCCTTTTTTTAGAACTTTTTCTTTTTTACTTTTTTTTCTCTTTATATTTAAGAAATCCCAAGATTTAACAAGAACGGAATCTTGATAGAACCACTCTGATATCACTTGATAGGATCGAGGTTAGAAACAATACTAAGATGGAGCAAATACTAGAATGTGGAAGTAACAACAAAAAAACAAAGATAAAAACTAATTAAAGATATGAAAAATTCAAAGGAAAGATCTAAGAATTTCCAAGAAATTAATATTCTAAGGCTTTGACAAGATCCAAGTAACAACGTGGAGATTTATGGAAGAAATCTAATGCCTTTACTTGAGAAAACGAATCAAAATGTTAGAGTCAGATCTTAATCGCTTTATGAGTAACTAAAGACAATGATTAGCATGTAAGTTAATCATTTTCTAAATAATACCAAAAGAAAATCAAAGATATAACAAGAAAAAGTACTTTATACCTCAAACTATGAACTAGTAAAGGTTTAATGATAAATTCTCAAAGAACAAGTCACAAAGGTTCAGTAGAACTCTCTCAAATATTATTTATATCAATCTAATGTCTTTAATGAAAGGAAAAAGACTCCTTTATATTATAGAATCCTTGGATGTCCAGGACTCCTTAGGTTAGGCCCAAGGAGTATCCAAAACCTAGAAACAAAATTACAAGGTAAATCCTACTCTAGAAAGGAAATAAAGTTACCTTAATTAGGAATAGACCTAGTAGTTCTAGGAAAGCACTAAATGGTACTAGGATACCTTAAATAGAAAAAGGAAAATATTAATAACCTATATATAAATAAGAAAATAAGGTCAAACCCAACTAGGAAAAGAATCTTGACAAATTCGGAAAGTTTGACTAGTCTTCTCTATAAACTTAGGCAGAAAGCAACCTTTGTTGTGGCTGACTCTTAGACTCTTCTTGGCCTTATTTGCAAGAAATTTAACCCTAAAATTCTTCATCTTGGACTTAAATTTGGGCCACTAGATAATTGTACCATTTGGACAATTCATCCTTCTTGGGCTTTGGCTCTTCTTCCGCAACAAGACACCTTTGGATCTGCAATTGAAGTCCATTGAGCTTATCATTAAACTCTTTGGTTTGAGATCTTGTTATGGGACTTCTTTAATCTTCTAAAGCGGTCATCCTTTTTCATCCTTGTCCTTCAAAGTAGTAGAGCTTTGTATGATGCTATCAATCCTCCTCCTCCACGTGGCTAGTACAATTTCTCTCAAAGCAAGTTGGTGAGTCCTCAACTCCGAGGACATGCTTCTCTTAATTTATGCTATGTATTGACTCCTTTTATGTTGGCAACTCATGACTATGAGGGTGAGCCTGGTTGCTTGTCTTGGCCCCCACTATGTTCTATGTTTAGAGATGTTGTTGGACAAGTATGTAATGATGCTACAAGCTTTGACTCTCTTTGACTCGTTTGATGTTTTATGATATGAAAGATGCCCCTTAGCCTCGTGTCCCTTTTTACTATCTCTTATTGTTGTTTTCTTACTTTCGCAACCAAGGATGTGTAATGATATGGTAAGAGGCTTGATTGGGGTCCCTTCGGGTACCCCATTCGCCGTGTCACATCTTGACCTTAGGCTTGGGTTGTGACAATCCTAACAAACTAGTAGACTTGAACTTTGTCCTACATGACCTGATCAATTTGACCTAGTCTATTAGAATCCCCTAAAGTATGGTTGGCATGGAATCGGGACTTACCGGTTCTAGTACCGATCCTTCTCGATTCATTATCGGATCCGATACCGATCCAATACATTCCCAGTAAAAATCGGTCAAGGGGCACGGTAGGGGTAATGGGATGGTAGGAGATTTTTTTACCAGTAAGTTGGAAATTACCGGCATTGGTCCGATTTTGGTCCAATACTTACTGATATATATATATATATATATTTTGGTGTGTGTGTGTATTTTGGATTTTCAATTAGTCATTGGGGTCAGGGCCCAGCCCAATGACTCAATTGTAATTTGGTCGTTGCCAACCTGTAATTTTTCAATAAATAGCGAAATACTAGCCGTTTCAAATGGCTAGTTTCAATCCCCCCACCCCTTTTTTTACACTTAAATCCCAAAATTTCAACTATAGAAACCCCCACCCTCTTTCATTTTTTTCCATACAATTTCTCACTCAACTTTCTCAACTCTCTCGATTCTCTCTACTCTCAAGCTAATTATTTATTATTTACTCTCAATTCTTACATTATTAATTATGTTTAGTTAATTAGTTTGTAAATTTTGGTGGACTAATTTGGAGCAAATTTTGGTGGATCAATTTGCAACATATTCAAGCTTCAAGTTTCATCAATTTCGGCTCTATGTTTGCTTTTTCGTAGACATTCGGTACATTCATTCCAACTTACAAATTTCATCTTTTTAGTTTTTTATTCTTTACTAGTTTTTTTTTGTATTCATAATTTCATGTTATCTTTAATTTTATTACTTTTACAATTTTTATTTTGATATGAATTCTGGTAGAAAAGGAAAATGAAAAAGTACATTTTTTGATGGAATTGCTCATGCATTAACTGGTAAAAGTAAATTAGTTGGTACTTCTTTGAAATTTTAAATCAAGATAACCATGATTAAGAATTAACATGGAAGATTTTACACATATTGATAAAACTTGTTTTAAAATTGATTCTACAGATCTTTAATATTCTCTAATTTATTACCTTTGCCTACTATTTAGGCAGAATACCCTCACCCATTCTTACTAAGAAACCTCAAACTCAAAGAATAAATATAGAACAAAATCATTTTGATTTGCTTGTTCTTGAAAATATTTTATGGTCTAGACGTCGTAGAGAATTGAGAATTCAAAGTTTTTTCAATTCTTTGAATTGGGATGGTGTCGATAGAAATTCAGTATTTTGCAACGAAACCAATGTAAAAAACTGGAGTCAATTTTTGGATGAAAGGAAACCCTTTTATAAAGAGAAAAATGAATTAATTAAATTTAAGTTCTTTCTTTGGACTAATTATCGATTAGAGGATTTAGCTTGTATGAATTGTTATTGGTTTGATACCAATAATGGTAGCCTTTTCAATATCTTAAGAATACATATGTATCCACGATTAAAAATTAATTGATATTACTATATACCCTGTCTCGTATAGAGTATATGAAAGCAAACAAAAGCACACATGTCTTGTTTTACATCTCATTCGCATCTAATTCGAGTAGACGATACTAAATCAATAAAATAAGGTATAGATTAGATCTAAAAATGAATTGACAGAATCTTTTTCATTTTAGGATTTTAGGTTTCAACTATTCACTTTTGTGAATGAAAAAAACGTACCTATCAGCTTTTTGGATTCCTATCTGAATCAAATTAAAATTTTGATTAATTTATTGGAATTGATAAAACTAGAGGTTCATAAAGAAATTAAGTCTATATACCATGTTCAAATTACTGGCATTATTATTATTGATCAATAAAATTCGAAAAAATCCATATCTATAAAATAAAGAAAGGGAAAATTCGTTTATGGTAAAAAATTCTGTCATTTCAATTATTTCTCAAGAAGAAAAGAAAGGATCGGTTAAATTTCAAGTATTCAATTTCACCAATAAGATACAGAGACTTACTTCACATTTAGAATTGCACAAAAAAGACTATTTA
>JAOTQR010148762.1:0-19509 GCA_025774065.1 Solanum ossicruentum
GATCATATAAAATATAGACATTAAATCAAAACAATGTCTAAGTTTTCTATAATATTATTTGATTAAATATTAGCCACAACATCTTCAATTGAATAAAATTACAAATGTTGATCACATAAATAAATTTTAGACATTAAATTGTGATTAATCATGCATGATATAATAACTTTTTTTTTTGTTATTTTTTCATGATTAATTAAGATAAAATGTTAAATACTCTTCATAATTTCCCATAGGAATTATGAATGAGAGTTCAATAGTTCTATCATAAAGTTAGAATATCATAATGGTAAATTGATAAATTTTATATTAACGTGTGAATCGATTTGAATTAAAAATTTAGCCCACAGGCAATTTTTATGTCAATATATTCAATTTTATTTGCCTCAAATTTATTAAGCATGTATATATGTTTGTTGTTATGCAACCTATAAATTTCTCTGATATTTGTGATATTCCCAAACTCAATGGTGAGAACTGTAATATTTGGAAGGAGAGAATTCTTCTTTACTTAGGGTGTATAGACATTGATTATGCTATTAGGAATGACGAACCACCTATTAATGAAATCAACACTCAAGATGAGATTGCTCTTCATGATAAATCGGAAAGCTCTAACCGTTTGAGTGTTATGTTCATTAACACCAAACCCTCTGCTGGTAGTTGTGGTTTTGTATAACAACATAATAACGTCAAGGCATTATTAAAGACTATTGATGAACAATTTAAGACTTCATATAAGGCACTTGCTAGCACCTTAATTATGAAATTCTCATCAATGAGGCTCACGAGTGTGAGAGGTGTGCATGAACACATCATGAAAATGAGAGATCTAGTGGCTTAAGTAAAGAAACTAAAGGTTGAAATATTTGAAACTTTTCTTGTGCACTATATTTTGAATACTCTGCCTGCACAGTTTGGTCCATTCAAGATCTCTTATAACATACATAAAAGATAAAAGGTCTATTAATAAATGTATGGCCATGTGTGTCAAGAGGAAGGCCGATTACTGATGGAAAGAGGAGAAAGTATTCTCATGACTACTCAAGGAAAGAAGACCTATCAATCCTATAAAAAGAAGAAAGAGAAGGTACCACTTGAAACTAGCATTAAGAAAGAATTCAAGTGTTGCTTCTGTAAAAAGAAGGTGTACATAAAACAGGATTGTATTAAGTTTCAACAATGACTTATTAAGAAAGGTACATCAATCTCTCTTGTTTGTTTTGAAGCTAATATGATTGATGTTAATCATAACACATGGTGGATTGATTCTTCTTCTACACTCCATATTAGTAATACCTTGTAGGATTTAAGAAACCTACGGAAGCCAGTGGGAACCGAGCGAAGCATCTAATCTAGAAACAAGATGTAGTTGCATGTGGAAACTATTGGAACATGCAATTTAATTCTAAGTCATGGTTTTTAGAGTTATAAAAGATCTTTTATGTTCTTAATTATTCTAGGAATTTAATTTTAGTATTAAGACTTGTACCTTTGGAATACTCCTTTCTTTTAGAAGGCAACTCCAAACTATTTTATAAATCCAAACTTATTGGATATGGTACATTGTCTAATGGTCTTTAGTCTCTCGATTTACAAAATGATTCCACTCATAATGTTATGCATGTACAAGTTAGCACTAAATCATGTGTTATGAATGAAAATTCCTCTATCTTATGGCATTGGAGGTTAGGACATATCTCCATAGATATTATTAAGAGATTAGTAAATGATAGAGTGCATAATACTTTAGATTTTATTGATTTTGATACTTGTGTGGATTGCACTGAAGACAAGCAAACCAAAAAGTGAAACAAAGGTATCAAGAGGAGCTTAGCCATATTATTGAAATAATATATTCAAATATATGTTATCCAAATATGGATGCTTCTGGTCAGAAATATTTTATTACCTTTGTAGATGATTACTCATAATATATGTATCCCTACAAGCTTCATAATAAGGGTGATGCATTAGAAGCCTTTAAAGTGTTCAAGGCTGAAGTAGAGAAACAATTTGGAAAGCAAATTAAGATTGTGAGAACTCATATAGGTGGTGAATATTATAGAAGATATACTGAGGATTGACAAGCACATGGTTCATTTGCTGAATTTCTTCAACAAAATGGGATTGCTTCCCAATATACCATGCATTGTTCTCTAGATCAGAATAGTGTAGCAGAAAGAAGAAACTAAAAATTATTAGGCATAGTGCATGGTATGTTGAGTAGCTCAAATCTACCTAGGTCCTTGTGGATTGAATCGCTTAACACGACAATGTATATATTAAATCATGTTCCGACCAAGGCTATTCCAAAAATACCTTTTGAATTGTTCAAAGGTTGGAAACCTAGCTTGACACATATATGTGTATGGGGATGCACGTTTGAAGTAATAATCTACAACACAAAAGAAAAGAAACTAGATCCTAGGACCATTAGTGGATATTTCATTGGATATGCTGAAAGGTCTAAAGGATACAAATTCTATTGTCCATCTAACAACACTTGGATTGTGTAATCAAGAAATGTAAAATTTCTTGAGAATGACTTGATAAGTGGGAGTGATTAATTTCACAATACTATTTTTGCATGAGATCGAACTTCCACTTCAAGACAAAGATTGATTGTTGTTTATAATTCATCTCAAGTACAATTGGTTCTTGAACAACCAATCAATGAGATTTCACAAATTGTTGAAAATACTCTTATAGATCAAGATGTCTAAGTAATTCATGAAACTCTTGAACAACCAGTTGAATAACATGATTCACAAGAAAATGTTTGTACAACATTAAGAAGATATACTAGAGAAAGAAAATCAACAATTTCTAGTGACTTTGTTATATATTTACAAGAATCTGACATTTGAGTCAAAAATGATCCCGAGTCCATTTCATAAGCCATGAATTGTAAAGAGTATAAATTTTGGTACAATGCCATAAAAAAAGAGATTAATTCCATGAAAAGCAATGAAGTGTTGAATCTTGTCTAGTTTCATAGTGATGTTAAAGTCGTTGGATGTAAATGGGTCTTTGAAACTAAAAAGGACTCATTAGGCAACATAGAAAGATATAAAACAAGACTTGTTGCTAAAGTATTCACTCAAAGGGAAGGAATTGATTACACAGAGACCTTTTCTCCTATGTCTAAATAGGATTCCTTACAAATTATATTGGCATTAGTAGCACACTTTGACTTAGAAATACAACAGATAGATGTGAAAATCGCATTTCTCAATGGCGATCTAGATGAGGAGGTTTATATGAAACAACCAAAAGGATTCTTCTCTATTAAGGGTGAGCACTTGTTATGCAAATTAAAGAAATCCATATATGGACTACAACTAGCCTCCCGTCAATGGTATTTAAAGTTTCATAGCGTTATATATTCGTTCGACTTTGTTGAGAATATTATGGATCAATGTATATACCAGAAGACTAATGGGAATAAAATATGTTTCTTGGTTCTATATGTGAATGAAATCTTACTTGCATCTAGTGATAAGGGAATGATACATGAGGTGAAACAATTTCTCTGAAATGACCACAAAAAGTCCCCAAAAACTTATCATGGAATGTCCGGAATTTTAAATTCCATATATCTCTAAATTTGTTTGTTATTTTGAAAATTCAACTTCGGATTCTTGTTCAAGGGGTCCAAATTTGGGAGTGAAGGGTCTAATCCTTATTTAAGAGCAAAGATTTAGCAAATATGAAATTTCAAAAGCACGATATCTAGGGAGGAATCCGTGTCACTTCCGCAATGTGCCTTTCTACAAAATAGGCACTATTTTTTTAGTTTGTCCAAAGTGTTAGGACCAGGTTTCCCAGATGTGATTTAATCTATACTTAGCCAAATTTCACTGTTATATCATCATAAAGATTTTTCAATACTCCCTAAAACACTTAGTCATATTTTCACTCCCAAAACTCAAGTCCTAAACCCTCATCCTAAGCTAAGGTTTCCTTCAAGGTTCTTCTTCAAGCTTCAAGTTTTCATCTCCAATCTTCACCAAGTTCATCTCTAAGCTAAGGTATGTGGTGTTGAACCATTGAGTCCTTTCACCAATGGTGCCTAATCTTTCTTTTTACTAATATTGCATGATTTAAAGTTGATTTTATATGTGGGTCTTGTACATTAAGAAATTTACCGTACAATGATTTGAGTTCATGAAAGTATGGTTGTTTTAGCATGTTTTTTGAGCTCTAACTCTTGAATCTAATGTTGGATTCGATGAGGGGTTGTGATATGAATGTCTTGGGGGTGTTTCAAGATGTTGATTGAGGATTTTTCAATAGATTTTCTTGCATGATTTTATATCTAATTACATTGTCTTTAACACTCACTACACCCCCAAGTTTTTAATAAAATGTTTGGCTAGGGTTTCTTATGGAACTGAAGGTCCAAAGCATGAAATATTATTTGATTAATGTTATTATGATGAAATGAGCTTATGTACATGACAAATTCTATATTAAGTGTTGCATTAGACCATGCCCAATCCGGGGGGTCTAAGAACTCGGATAATCGAGGTGGGGGTTTGTACCCATTAACCGAGGGAAGGGTTAGTACCTCTCCACCTATTGATAGGGCGACAACATCACTAACCGAGTTGGGGATTTGTACTCATCACCCGAGTGAAGGGTTAATACTTCACTACCTAGGTGATGGGGCGACATTATCACCAACTGAGTTGGGGGTTTGTACTCATCAATCGAGTGAAGGGTTAGTACTTCACCACCTAAGTGATGGGGCGGCATCATCACTAACCCTAAGGTTTTTGTACCTTGGAAATCTAATTTGGTCTATTCTAGACATATGATATCTTATATGAGTGAGTGTTTCTTAAGTATGTTTCACTTTAGCATTGGTCATACATGCCATATTGCTATATTATGTCTGTTGCCTACTGTTATGCATTTTAGATTATGATACCTATTTCTTGTTGCATTGTATCCTTCATATTTAGTACATTCAAACATACTAACGTATAGTCTTGCCTACATGATATCACCATGTAGGAACCGGAGCCCAAGTTGATCATCCTCCTCTTCCACGTAGCTAGTCAGTGCTATTTTAAGCTAGTTGGTGAGTCCTCCATTTTGGGGACCTTGGTCTATGTTTTTGCTTGTTTTGCATTGAGACACTCTACTTCATGTTCTATTTTGACTATGAGGGTAATCTCGGTTACCTTGTCTTGGTCCCTGCTCTTATCTATCTATTTAGAGGTATTTGTTGGCAAGTTATGTATCTATGATATGAGCTTTAACTCTGTCTCTTGATGATGATCTTTTGCAAGATACCCCTTTTCCCTTTATCTGTTATTATTATTTTATGATGTTTTACACTGCTTCCGTGACCAAGGATGTGTAATGATATGCTATGAGACTTGTTTGGGGTCCCTTCGGGATCCCCATTCGTTGTGTCACGTCTAGGTTCTAGGCTTAGGTCGTGACAAACTTGTATCAGAGTACTAGGTTGATAGATCCTTGGAGTCAATTAGAGTCTTATTCATGGTTGGGAAGCGGGCCATGAGTATGAATAGGAGACTATGAGGCGTTTTAGAAAATGTTTCCCTTCTTCATGTTCTAAGTCGTACTATAGAGTTGTGATTAGTCTTTCCCCCTAAAGATTGATCTTTTCTATGCTAGATCATGCCAAATACTAGAGGAAGACGGGTCCAAAATCCCAAGGAAAAACCTGCCTATGGTGATCTCCAGGATGCTCTTACTATGCTTGCCCAAGTGGTTGCCAACTAAGTCCAACAAAAGGCCAAAGCCCCTCATGCTTCTACCCTAGGAGCTAGGGTAAGAGACTTCATGAGGAATCCTTTGGTTTTTCATGGGTCGAAAGTGGACAAAGTTCTGTAAAAGTTCATTAATAAGGTTTACAAAATCTTGAATATCATGGCTATTGGGCTGGATGAAAAAGGTGGAGTTGGCGGTGTACCAACTCAAAGGGGTAGCCCAAATTTGGTATGAGTAATGGAAGAGGGAGAAGGGAAATGGTTATCTGGTGCTTTGGGAAGAATTCAAATTAGTCTTCCTTAATCGGTTTTTCCCTTTTGAGCTTACGGAAGCAAAATTTGTATAGTTTACAAACTTAAAACAAGGTGCTATGAGTGTGAGGGAGTATTCCCTACAATTTAATCAACTTTCAATGTATGCTCCTCACTTGGTGGTCGATCCTAGATCAAGGGTGAATAAATTTGTGATGGGGGTCTCTAACTTGGTGAATGAAGAATACCGATCCCCATATCTTATTGGTAACATGGACTTGTCTCGGTTGATGACTTATACCGAGCAAATGGAGGAGGGAAAGATGAGAAAGAGGAGGGTCCATGAGGCCCACAGGGCCTATTTTGAGGGCAAGTTCCAAAAGGGTGTAAGATTTCATCAAGGTCAAGGGCCTTCTCATGCTACTAATAAGGGTTTTGCGAATGACTTCTCTAGGCCTCAAGGTGTTGGTGGTGTGATGCCTATTGATGTGTGTACTAGATCTGGGAAGAGCCATAATAGCCCATGTTTGAAAGGTTCTAATGCATGTTTTGGTTATGGGGAGCTTGGTCACAAGAAGATAGATTTCCCAAGAAACTGTGGCAAAGTTCGGGGTGCAAATGCGGTTCCATTGGGTAGAGGTAGTCCTCAAGGTGGTGTGGCAAGGCACAATCGATTTTATGCTCTACATGGAAGTCACGGGATTAGTGAGATCCCCAATGTTGTTACCGGTATGTTGAAAATCTTTGACCTTGATGCATATTCATTGATTAATCCAGGTGCCACTCTTTCCTTTGATACCCCGTTTGTTGCTAAAAAGTTCCATGTTATCCCCAAGTTGTTATATGAGTCATATGAAGTGTCTGCCCTATTGGTGCCTCCATTGTTACTAGGAAAGTTTATAGGAGTTGTCCTATTTTCATTTTGCATAAGTTGTTGCCTTGTGATCTTGTTGAATTAGAAATGGTAGACATTGATGTCATTCATTGGATGGATTGGTTTCATGCCTGCTATGCTTCTATTGATTGTAGAATGTGTACGGTCAAGTTTCAATTTCCTAATGAACCCGTCCTTCAATTGGAAAGTCAAGATGTGGTAGTCAACGGTAGATTCATTTCATGCATTAAAGCCCATAAGTTGATTCCTAGGGGATGTTTGTATCATCTTATGAGAGTTGAAGATATGGAGTCCAAGGTCCCTTCCCTCGAGTCGGTCCCCATTGTAAACAAGTTTCTTGATGTCTTGTGTCCCTCCCGAAAGGGAGATAGATTTTGGTATAGATCTCCTTCTCGATACTCAACCTATCTCCATTCCTCCTTTCCATATGGCCCCGACGGAGTTGAAGGAGTTAAAAGAGAAATTGAATGATTTGTTAGAAAAGGGATTTATAGACCTAGTCAATCGCCTTGGGGCTACACCAGTGTTGTTTGTAATGAAGAAGGATGAGTCACTTAGAATGTGCATTGACTACCGGCAAGTTAATAGGGTGACTATAAAGAATACATATCCTCTTCTGAGAATTAATGACTTGTTTGACCAATTTCAAGGGGCTAACATTTTCTCTAAGATTGACCTTTGGTTCGGGTACCATCAAGTAAGGATAAGGGAATGTGATATTCCCAAAATATCTTTCAAAACTAGATATGGGCATTATGAATTTGTGGTTATGTCCTTTGGGTTGACTAGTACACTAGCCATCTTCATGGACCTTAGGGTCTTCAAGCGCTACCTTGATTCTTTTATTGTGGTCTTCATTGATGATATTTTGATCTATTCACGTGGTAGGAAGGAGTATATGGGACATTTGAGGGTTGTGCTACAAAGATTCAGAGAGGAGAGATTGTATGCTAAATAGGAAAAATGTGAATTTTGTTTGAAGGAGGTTGCATTCTTGGGTAATGTAGTGTCGAGGGTTGGTATTAAGGTGGATACTAAGAATAGCAATGTGATTAAGAATTGGCCTAGACCACTGACCCCCGTCAAATATAAGGAGTTTCTTGGGCCTCGTGGGTTACTATTGAAGGTTTATGAATGGGTTCTCCACCATTGCTTCCCCTATGACAAAATTGACTTAAAAGAGGGTTGTGGACCAATGAATGTGAAAAAAGCTTCCAAACATTGAAGGATAGACTTGTGTCCTCTCTTATATTGTCACTGCCAGATGGGCTTGAGGGTTTTGTTGTGTTTTGTGATGCATCTAGAGTTGGTTTGGGTTGTGTGCTAATGAAAAATAGTAAGGTCATAGCCTATGCTTCTAGGCAACTCAAAGTGCATGAAAAAAACTATCCTACCTATGATCTTGAATTGACTGCTGTGGTGTTTGCATTAGAGATTTGGTGTCATTAATTGTAAGGGGTGCATGTTGATGTATTCACCGATTAGAAGAGCCTCCAATATTTCTTCACTTAAACAGATCTCAACTTGAGACAAAGAAAGTGTCTAGAACTTCTCAAGGACGATGAAATGAGTGTGCATTACAATCTGGATAAGGCAAATGTTGTGACAGATGCTTTGAGTTGGCTGTCTATGGGTAGCCTAGCTCATGTGGATGGTGATGATAGGAAGATGGCTAGGGAGGTGCATAGATTGGATAAAATAGGGGTTAGGTTGGAAGATATGGGTAATGATGTTATTGTTGATGGTTCCAAATCTTCTTTGGTTGATGAGGTGATAGCCAAACAAGATCTAGAATTCTCCTTGCTTGAACTGAAGGCCTTGGTGAAAGAGGGAAAAATAGAGGTTTTCTCCCAAGGGGGACATGGGGCCCTTATATACTAACGTAGGTTGTGTGTGCCATGTGTTGGTAACTTGAGGGAGAAAATTCTTGATGAAGCCCATAATTCTTCTTATTCTATCTACCCCAGTTCTAACAAATTGTATAAAGACTTGAGAGATGTTTATTAGTGGGGAGGCATGATAAGGAACATTGCCAAATTTGTTTCCGGTTGACATAGTTGTCAACTTGTCAAAGCCAAACATCAAAGGTCAGGTGGCCTAACCCACGACATAGAGCTTTCCACTTGGAAGTGGGAGGTTATTAATATGGATTTGTGGTTGGGTTGCCCAAGAATAGGAAAGGTTTTGATTCTATTTATATGGTTCTTTATAGGATGACAAAATCGACTCACTTTCTACCGGTTAAGACTACATATGGGGCTAAAGAGTATGCAAGGTTACACATTCATGAGTTAGTAAGGTTACATGGGGTTCCTTTATCCATTATATTGGATTGTGGAACACAATTTACTTCACACTTTTGGAGGTCTTTACAAAGTGGTCTTGGTACCAAAGTTCACCTTCGTATGGCCTTCCACCCTCAAAAGGATAGCCAAGCTGAAAGGACAAATCAAACACTTGAAGATATTCTTAGGGCTTGCGTCTTGGAGCTTAAAGGTAGTTGGGATGATCATCTTCCATTGATAGAGTTTGCCTACCACAAAGCTATCACTATAGCGTTGGTATGGCTCCTTTTGAGGCTCTTTATAGGAGGTGATGTAGATCACCGGTTGGTTGGTTTGCAGTTGGAGAGTTCGCTTTATTAGGACCAGATCTAGTTTTTGAGGCTCTTGAAAAGGTTAGGGAAAGGTTGAAGATGGCCCAAAGTTGTCAAAAATATTATGCCGATGTGAGGAGGAGAGACCTTGAATTCAAAGTGGGTGATTGGGTTTACTTGAAGGTTTCTCCAATGAAAAGTTTAGTATGCTTTGGTAAAAAGGCGAAGTTGAGTCCAAGGTATGTTTGTCCTTATGAGGTTTTAAACAGGGTTGGCAAGGTAGCCTATGAATTGAACTTGCCTAATAAAATAAATTTGGTTCACTCGGTGTTCCATGTCTCTATATTGAGGAAATGTGTTGGTGATCCTAATGTTATTGTGCCTATTGATGTTGCGGATGTTTTTGAACATAACATGACTTATGAGGAGGCTCCGGTTTATATCCTAGATAGGCAAGTGAAGAGATTGAGGAACACGGAGGTGGCATCCGTTAAGGTCCTTCGGAGGAAGAAAAAATCAAAAGTGCTACATGGGAGGCCGAAGCGGACATGCAAAAGCAGTATCCTTACCTTTTACACTCTATTTAAGCCTAAGGTACTAATCCAGAGTCCCTTATGTGATTTCAAGTCTCATATTTCAGCCCCTATGTCATTCATTTACATTAATGTTTAAGTTGGTAAACTTATGATGATTTTACACTTATGTTGAGATTTTGAAAATGGTGTTTTACATGTTATGTTGCATTCTTGTTGGGGCTGATTTGTTCATGATCACTCTTGTCTTGTATATCTCTTTTTCATTAGGAGATGAATGTTCCCAAGGGGTAAATATTAAAACAACCCCAAAAAGTGCCTAAAACGTGCCTTGGAATGCCCATAATTTTGAATTCTATATATCTCAAAATCCGTATGTTATTTCTAAAATCTGACTTTGAATTTTTGTTCAGCGCGTCCAAATTAGTGGGAGAAGGGTCTAACCCCTATTGAAAAGCAAAGATTTAGCGATTACAAAATTTCAACAATGCGATTTCTAGAGAGGAAGCAACACGCCTCTGTACAAAATGTGCACTATTTTTTTAGTTCATACAAAATTTTCACATCCACCTTAATCTATTAACCTAACACCACATGCCCTAAAGATAAAGCATATAGGTCAAAATTATAGATCTTTAACACACTAGTAACAACATCGGATGTCTCATCCGCCCCTTGCCTCCCTTCAGGAACATAAAAGCGATTGTGATGTCGAGCACCTTCTTATTGGACACCTTGTTCCCTTTAATCACCATGAGCACCTTATCCTTGAGGACATCCATCTCAACCCTTGTTTGGATAATCCACAATCTTGCAATTCATCTTGCCACATTCAAAGGAAGTGCTCGTGTTGCTCAAACATGCACCAGTATGATTCCTTTCATATTTTGGGCACCTTGGAAGAGTCATCCTATCATTACCACCTTGAGCTCTAGGATTGGGCACCCTATCATTGGAAAACCTTTGGTTTTGAGTTTTGGAGGACCCTTGACCTTGAAAATTGTGGCCTTGTCGAAAATGACAACGTTTAGCACCATGCAATTTGCCATCATAATGAGCCCTCTCGCCAAGAGGGCTATTGCCATCATAACTTGCCAAGAGGGCTCATTATGATAGCATATTTCAAGGTACTAAAGGTGATCATTTTCAATAAGGCAACAAATTTCAAGGTTAAGGGTACTCCAATGCTTAAAACCAAAGATTTTCCAATGGTAGTGTGCCCCAGCCTAGAGCTAAAGGTGAAAATGGTGGATGACTCTTCCAAAGTAGCCAAAATATGAAAGGAATCATAGAAGTGCATGTTTGAGGAACAAGAGTGCTTGCTACAGGTGTGGCAAGATGGGACACAAGATTATGGATTGTCCAAATGCTTAAAGTATCGGTAGAGATGGTAGTCCCCAAGGACATGGTGCTCATGGTGATCTAATGGCACATGGTGGCCAACAAGGAGGTGATCCTTATCACAACTGGTTTTATGCTCTTCAAGGGAGTCAAGGGGTGGATGAGATGCCTGATGTCGTTATCGGTGTAAAAGTTTATGATTATGATGTGTATGCTTTTACGGATCTGAGTGCCACTCTCTTTTTCATTGCTCCATTTGTTTCTAATAGTCTTCTTGTGTGTCTCAAATTGTTATATGACACTTTTGAGGTGTCTACCCCTATTGTTGAGTCTATCGTTGCTAGAAAAATCTATAAGGGTTGTCCCGTATTCATATTGCGCAAAGTCTTGCATTGTGATTTTATTGAACTTGACATGGTAGATTTTTTGGAAATTATTCTTGGGATGGATTGGTTACATGAATATCATGCTTCTATTGATTGTGGAACACATAAAGTTAAGTTCCAACTTACTAATGGACCAATCAGTGAATGGGACGATCATGATATGATAGTAAAGGGTAGGTTCATCTCTTGTCTTAAAGCTTGGAGATTGATATCTAATCTAAGGGTTGTATTTATCACCTTGTAAGGGTTAGGAATTTCATATCTAAAGTATCTCCTATTGATTTTGTTCTGGTGGTCAGTGAGTTTCTAGATGTATTTCCTGAGTAACTTCAAGTATTCCTCTCGAAAGGGAAATAGACTTTGGTATAGACGTCCTCCCCGAGACTTAACCCATTTCTGTTCCTCCCTATTATATGGCCCTGGTGGAATTAAAGTAGTTGAAGGATCAATTAAAAGATTTATTAGAGAAAGGTTTCATAAGGCCTAGCAAGTTACCTTGGGGTGCAACAACGTTATTTGTAAAGAAAAAAGATGGCTCACTTAGGATATAGATTGACTACTGACAACTCAACAAGGTCACCATTAAGAATAAGTATCCATTCCAAAGGATAGATGACCTATATTTGATCAACTCCAAGGGGCTAGTCACTTCTAAAAGAATGAACTTCGGTCCGAGCATCATCAATTGAGGGTAAGGGTGTGTGACTTTTCCAAAATGACTTTTCGGACAAGATATGTGTATTTTGAATTTTTGGTGATGTCCTTTGGCTTAACCAATACTCAGATATTGTTATGGATCTCATAAATAGGTCTTTAAACCCTACCTTGACATGTTTATTGTGGTATTTATTGATGATATCTTGATTTATTCCCAGAGTTAAGATGAGCATGTAAAATATTCGAGGCTGTTGTTGCAAACATTAAAGGAAGAGAGGTTGTTTGACAAATTTGACAAGTGTGAATTTTTGTTGAAGAAAGTTGAATCGGATCGGGTGCCACACTATCTTTCATTACTCTTTTTGTTGCTAATAGTCTTCATGTGTGTTCGAAGTTGTTGTGTGAACCCTTTGAAGTGTGTCCCCATGTTGGTAAGTTTATTGTTGCTAAAAGTTTATTGCATAAAGTATTACCTTTGAGCAAAAATAAGCAATACCTTCGAGCATAAATTAAAAAAACCCACCCTTTGGTAAGTAGCTAAATTTTGCCTTAAAATTGTGTAATGTTTAGTAATTGTGGAATATCTTATGGTATATAACTGCTTTTTAGTGTGTAAATATATTTTGAAAAGCTAATTCACATATCTATAACCTTTATGTTTTTGGAAAGCTGAAAAATGGGACGAAGCATAGTGAATTTCCTGGCCCATTTTTCTATCGGAGCAACCTTCTATGTACTATTGTTACTATTTTAAGCACATCTTGATGTGTGACCTGTATTTTGTGATGGTTCTTAGTTCTTTGCGACCCAAATATATGTAGCTACAACTCTTATGTTTTTTTGGAACCTAATTTTATAGTTATAGATTCAAAATAGTCGACGCAATTTAGGACTAGTTCTGTCCAGATTTTTAACATAAGAATTCCTGGGTGTGTGCTGATAGTGTTTTGATTATCAATTCTTGTACAAAAGGTACTTTGAAGTTATTCATAATTGTTTGCAACCTATTTTCATATGCCTATAGTTTTCATGTGGACTAGAAAACCTAGTTTTTCCATTTACCTATTGAAAATCTAGTTGTGATGCAAGGCAATCAAGCTGCATAGAAAGGTATGATTTACACAAAATTTTGGATCACTTTTGGTATCTATCTTCTTAGCTATTACTTGATGAAAGTGCTAAATACTGAATAAGAATTTAATGAGCATTAAGGTTCTCACAGTATTGTACAAACTTAAGGAAAATTATTGAAGAAACTGATGTCGTATTGATCCACAACTTCAACTTAGTAGGTTCAGTTGCATAATAAAAGGTTCATGTTCATGTAAAACCTTGTCCTTCTGATTTTATTACTTGCTGGTACATTTGAATGTTATCTTGGTATCTTAGCTATGTTCTTGCCATTTTATCTGATTGTGTTGATATATTTTAAGACATGCAATGAACTCGGTCAATTCGCCCCTTTGTACGAATTACCTGATCACTTGACATCCTTGTGGACATTGTCCTTCTTGTGGCTATAACTTTGTCACTATCGACATGCCTCTTGTTTCAATTAATTGCCATTTTGATAGTGGATTTTTGGTTTGTCCTAAGTATGGAAGAGGACTATTTTAAGCATGAACTAGAAAGCCACTCTTAATATGGTTCTTAGCCTCTTGACTATTGGGTTTTAGCTCTTCATAATTTTGGGCCTTGGCCCTTCTTGATACTTGATCGTGTTTGGTATGAAGGCATGACAAACATATTGGGTGAACTTATTATTTGACTGCCTTATGAAGACATTTCCAGGAACTCTTGACATTTAGACCATTAAATATCATACTTGATACTATTGATCTATTTGTTCACATGGTCTACTTTGTATATTGCATTTGTATTGCCTTGACTTAAGAAATGCAAATTGAGGAATCTAAATGTCTCATCTTGTAGCTTTTAGACCACTAAGCTTCATGTTTAGCGAATAGTTGTTTCTATCATAAGGAATACCAAAGATGATGCTTGAAGATGGCCATTGAAAATAATTTTGGGAGCTAGAAAGAAGATCACATTTGCATCTAGACATATAAATTGTGGAAGTTTTGGGACATGTACATGATCCTCTTGTTGCATATGTATGAGTAAATTTAAATGACTTGTGTAAATTATGAAATCATGGTTTGTAACTTAAAGTTTTGGCTTGATTAGTTAAACTGGAGTCGGCGAGGTTATTTTCATACTAAATTTCTATTTATTTGAGGTGATTGTATGAGTGGAAACTAGTAAATTTTATTCCTTTGTATTTCAATATTGTTAATAATTTTTAGTGTGTACTACAATAGTATAGGCAATATATAAACATCGCACAATATATTAGTTTAATTATTTTGAAAGTTGCTCACACTATAAATCGCAACCCGAAATCAGCTGAACTACCTCTAGGACAAAATCTAGATATGATTGATATGCTGTGTACTAAACTCTTAATATTTTAGCAACTATTATGTAAGCCCAGATCATATATAAGTGGGATCCTCCTATGAGGGTTGCCACATCTTGAGTCTAAAGCCCCTCCTATTAAGTCAATTATGGTGGTTAATGAGTTTCTTGATGTTTTTCCCTATGAACTTTTTGGTGCCCCTCTAAAAGGGAGAAATATTTTGGTGTAGACTTCCTCCCTGCTATATAACTCATTTCCATTCCCCTTTATTGCATCACCCTGGTGAGTTGAAGGACCAATTAAAAGATCTATTGGAGAAGGATGTAATAAGTCTAGCAAGTAACCTTTAGGTGCACTGGTGTTATTTGTAAGGAAGAATGATGGCTCAGTTAGAATGTGCATCGACTGTTGCCAGCTCAATGAGGTCACTATGAAGAACAAGTATCCCTTGAAAGGATAGATGACCTATTTGATCAACTACAAAGGGCTAGTTACTTTTCAAAGATTGGCCTTTGCTTCGGTTACTATCAATTGAGTGTAAGGGAGTGTGATATTCCCAAGATGACCTTTTGAACAAGCTATGGGCATTTTGAGTTCTTGGTGATCTCCTTTAGCCTAACTAATGCTCCAATAATATTTATAGATCTTATGAATAAGTTCCTTAAAACCTACTGCGACATGTTTGTTGTAGTATTCATTGACGATATTTTGATTTATTCCCAGAATGAAGAAGAACATGTGAAACAATTGAGGGTAGTGTTCCTAACATTGAGCAAAGAAATGTTGTTTTCCAAATTAGACAAATGTGAGTTTTACTTGAAGGAAGTCTGCATTCTTAGGGCATGTGGTATCAGATGAAGGGATAAAAGTGGACCTAAAGAAGACAAAAATGGTAAGGAATTGGCCTATGCCCCTAACTCCAACATATATTAGGAGTTGCGTAGTCTTGTCAGGGTTCTACCAAAGGTTTTTTGAGGGTTTTTCTTTGATTTTCCTCCTTTAACAAGATTGACCGAAAAGAAGGATAAATTTCTATGGACCAATGAATGTGAAAGAAGTTTCCGAACTTTGAAAGATAAGCTTAGATTTACTCCTATTTTGACTCTACCAGAAGAGTTAGAAGGATTTGTGGTATATTATGATGCTTCGAGTGTCAGTTTGGGGTATGTATTGATGCAAAGTAATAAAGTAATTGGCTCTGCTTTTAGGAAACTAAAGGTGCATGAGCTTAACAACCCCATGCATGATATTGAATTAGCGGTCGTGGTATTGATTTTAAAGATATGGTATCACTGTTTATATGGGGTTCACATAGATGTGTTCGCTGACCATAAGGGTCTCCAACACATGTTCACCTATATAGATCTAAATTTAAGGCAAAGGAAGTGGTTGGAGCTCCTTAAGGATTATGGCATGTGTGTACATTGTGATCCAGGCAAGGCAAATATTGAGGCTTATGCTCTTAAGTAGAGTGTCCATTGAGATTATGGATCATATTGATGATGGTAAGATGGAATTTGCAAGAGAAGTTCGGTAGTTGGCTAGACTACGAGTTAGGTTGGGTGAGGCAAAAAATTGAGGTATGGTGGTTGTAGATGGTTCCAAGTCTTCCTTGGTGGAAGAGGTCAAATCCAAGCAAGACCTTGACCCCGCATTATTAGAATTGAAACGGTTGGTAAAGGATGGCAAGGTAGAGGCTTCCCCTAAGGGGGAGATGGTTTCCTTACATACCAAGGAAGACTATATGTGCCCAATATCAATGGATTGAGAAACTTGATCTTTTATGAGGCTCAGTATTCATCTTAATCTATCCACCCAAGTTCCAGCAAGATGTATAGATATTTGAGGAAAGAATAATGGCATGGTGTTATAAAGAAATACATTGTGAAGTTCATAGCCAGTTGCCATAATTACCACAAATCAAAGCCAAACATCAAAGGCCGGCGGCCTAGCCTAAGATATAGAGATTCCTGGTTAGAAGGGGGAATAAGTAAACATGGATTTTCTGATTGATTTACCAAAGACTAGAAGCATTTGATTCTATTTGGGTTATTGTTGACAGAATGTTTGACAAGACTTGCATATTGTACCACCTTATAAGAGCTTGGAAAATTTGGTTTCGGGATGTTTTAGACTAATGTGATATCCCACGGGAGCCCTCAGGATCCGTGTGAGGTCAGACGGCACGTGTGAAGCCTCCATGGAGTGGTCTTTGGCTGTATGAGGGCGTTTGGCCCTTAAACATGGACTTTCAAGCTAAGGCACACCACATATGGACCCCTCATGGTCTGTGTGACACCTCACAGGCAGTGTGGTGGGCTGTATGGTGGACTTTGTTTTGAAATCGTAGAGTTTTAGGACTAATAAGGGTGACATGACCAAGTACACAATTTTTACAATGTGGAATGGCCTGTATGGCCTTCCATATGGCTTTTAGATGAAATGTTTCTAAGTAAGAAATCAGTGTCTTGGAACTTTATCATGGGAAATTTTTCTAAGGGAGGTGGTATTGGCAGTGGTATGGCCCATGTGGCCTTCCGTTAGGATGACTTTGTTGAAAAATTCTAAGTATGGGTTTACTGTTACCGACCTTTGCCAAGAAAATATTTTTGTAAGTGTTGGTTCATAGACAGGCATACGGTCCGTGTAGTGTGTCACGGGCCATATAGTACTCGTTCAAGCGATGACGTTCAATTTCTTAACTCATTTTATTAATGGCATTTTCATAAATGTGATTTATTCTTAGGGTCTTTTGTGACTTCCTATGCAAGCTAAAGACTTCCTAATGACCTGAAATTTATTCTTATCATTTAAATTCATTCCTCACATTTGCAAATTCTCTCAAGTCTCTCTCAAAGAACTTTAGTAAGAATTAAGCTTGGGATCAAGGAAGGACTCATTATTCATCAAATTTCTTCTTGAATCTTCATAATTAGCTAATTTGATTCTTGGTACCTTTCAACCAAGAAGACCTAAACTCTTTTCAAGTGATTTTAATGAATTTTAGCTTATTTTACATATGGGATTTTAGTATTATTGTTTATCAAATTCAATTGATGTATGGGCTATGTTTATTTATTGATTTAAAGTGAATTAACCCCTAATATGATGAACTGCATTCAAGTTATGAAGTTATGAAAGTGCATGTCCCCTTTAAAGCTTAATTTTTTTGTGCATAGGTGATCTATATTATGATTTAAATGTGAATTTTACTTATGTTTTTACATTAATCTTATAATGTATGGATGATTTAAGTTTGAATCTATATTACCCATGTTATTCTCATCTCATTCATAGCATATGTATTCCTGAACTTGGATTTTATGAAAATTTGGAAGTGGGTTAAGTCCAATTATGTTTATGTATATGATTTTGATATGATATTGGTTATGACAAGAATGTGTTCATATGTATGTTTATTGTTATGGCTCTTTGAGCATTTTGGGACCTTGCACCATCTTATATATGTAAATGAGCTATTCCTATGCATGAGTATTATGGTTATGAACTAACTATGATTTGTCTTTTGAGCCAAACTACGAATGTATAAGAGATATGTTTGACTTTTGAGCCTACATGTGCATTGAAAGAATTTGAAATGACTATAGCCTCTTTTGAAAGCATGTATATGTATATGTACTCTTATGGGAGGATTATTTAAAGCACTGATGGATTGAGGGTGTTAGAGCTATCCCTAAGGGCTCTTTCTCTTTTCGTGAACTATATGCCAATTGTAGGTATATGCATATGAAAATCCTATCCAAAATAGGGATGCCTGAAGGAAGGTTAATACTCTTAATTGGGGATGCCTGTAAGGAGAAGAATGATATGATATGATATGTATGCAATTCCTTTCCAAAATGGCGATTCCCATAAGGAAGGTTACTTCTCTGAAATGGGGATGCTCGTAAGGTGAAATATGGTTTGTCTTTGGCAAGTAAACCACCTGTTTATCAGTGAGGGGATTTCTTCAGGATTCCATGTAGTAGTTGTCTTGGTCTTACTCATGTCGGGTGAGGTCACATCCCCACTATATAAGCTTTTGTGCATTTCATGCATCATTGGTTTCTTGGCATATCCTTTACTATATCTCTTGTTTTAAAACTTCTTTCTATATTATTCGCCATTGTAATCTAACATTTAATGCAAGTTTGATAAGTCATATGTGTTGCATGCCCGCAGACTTAGTACATACAAACATATTAATGTATACTTTTGCATATATGATCTAACCATATAGGGACCGAGGATTACACTCAACCACCATATGACGTCTAGCATGGATCTTGAGATTTGTTTGTTGTGGTAAGTCTTATCTTCCAAGGATAAACTACCCTTCCTCTACCTATGGTACTTTATTTGTGTATTTACTTTGAGTGTGAGGTCGGGGTATATCTTTGGCGCCCGTCCTATCTTATGACTAGAGGCATTGTTGGACTTGTAAACTTCTTTATGTTTATATGCTATGTGTTGTATTTGAAGATTATGCTTTTAAATTTGGCTACCTATGGGTTACCATTATGTGAAAGGGTTATGAGCTTTATGATATGACCATTTGATATCTTATAAAAGATCCTTTAACAACAACAACATACCCAGTACAATCCACAAGTGGGGTCTGGGGAGGGTAGAGTGTACGCAGACCTTACCACTACCTCATAGAAGTAGAGAGGTTGTTTCCTG
>JAOTQR010148802.1:0-19500 GCA_025774065.1 Solanum ossicruentum
TGAGTAGTTGACTTGAAATAACCTAGACTTTGTGCATTTCTTTGATTGGGGTTTTGAATGTATTGTTTATTTCCCTTCATTTTGATTGTTTTTTGGTGGTGGCCAACACCAAACTCCACTATTATCACTATCCTGACCAAGGTAGTAACGAATAGGAAAAGAGAAGAAAATGACAGGATTCGATTAATGTGTTCTCGTCTAATCAACCAAAGCTGACCAAGGGGAGGTTGACTGGGATAATGGGTAATAGTTAGTTAGCACACCATAGTTGCCAACCACGCACCATGATGAAATTCGACCTTGACCTTCACAAGAGGGCTGGAAGAACCTAACTTACCATCCTGCTTGCAAATTTCCAATTAGAGTTATGTTGTCTAGGGTAATTGAGTCAACGAATCATGGGGAACGCAATTCCCAAGTTGTCCCTAAATTTGAGTGTCTTCCCGCATAGTTAGTATAGTATTTATTTTTATTTTCATTCTTAAATCACAAACCCCTCCCCCCTTTAGAGATTTTAGTAATCGATACTTGAAATGATTGGTAGTGGATTTCTATAGTCAAGTTCTGTATTCCCTGTGCATTCGACTCTAACCTCTCATTAGGTTAATTGCTGACAGCGATCGCTTTCTTATTGGAACATGAATATCATAAAAAATTATGGCGCCATTGCCAGGGAATATGGCTAGGTTCTTGACTTGATTTCACTATTAGTTAGTTCAAGTATTAATTTCTAGATTCTCTTGTATTTTACTTTTATTGTTGTTTTTGTTGCTTTGCTTTATTTTGCCGGTTGATTGACACCATGATCGAACAAAAGTTCTACATCACAAGTGACTTATTGGAAACCTTGGAGAGACGTGTCCTATTATATGGGAAAGAGTCTGAAGATCCCCAAACTTACCTACATCATTTTATTCAAATGTTAAGGGGGTGCTGGGGAACATCCTGCTTGGGAGGCCATGGCTCTCCAAATCTTCTCTATGACTCTCAGGAGTGAAGATGCAGAATGGTGGTCAATTCTCCCGCCAGATGTTTGTTCCAATTGGGGGGAGGTGCAGAGGGTCTTCCTTATGAATTTCTACAAAGGGCCCAACAAGCAAGAGCTGCAGGACAATATCTGTAATTTTAAACAAGTGCCAGGAAAATCTTTGGTAGTAGTTTGGGAAAGGTATAAGAAGTTCCTGGGGGCGAAATAAAACCATTGTCTGATTGATGATGTATTGGTGGCTAGTTTCTACCGAGCACTAACCTCCAAACAACAAGGATATGCTGATGTCTTGTTTGGAGGGGATTGTTGGGCATTTCCGAGGCGCCCATTCAACGAAATTGCAGAATATATGGATAAATTGTCTTCTGTCACCCAAGTTTACTAGCCACTTCAAAAACAACTAGCACCACCCACTAGTACATCAGAAGGAACTCCAAGTGCTACCAGAAAGGAGAGTGTGCCTAATTGGCTCAAGTTACCACACCAGCAATGTATCACTGATAAACTCTCAGGGATTGAGAATATGCTTAAGCAAGTGCTTACCAGAACCAATGAACAATAAGAGGTTATACAAGAGATAAAGTTTGATGTCATCAAATTGAACAATAAGGTGGACCAATAAGCAATGGCAATACAAAGACTTGATGACAAGGTTGAGAAACTTACAACACGATTAGAGCCTGTGCAAAGAGATTAGAGAAGAGGCTAGAGGAGTAAGGATGATACTCCATTGTCACGACCCAATCCTAGGGCCTAGACGTGACACGACGCATGGGGAACCCGAAGAGACCCGAAGAAAGCCTCTTAACATATCATTACACATCCTTGGTTGCAGAAATAAATAAGTGCTAATAAAACATTAAAAGCAAGGGTAAAGGGACTAAGGGGAAACTTCCATATAATGAACAACAAAAGTCAATATAGTCAAGGCTCATGGCATAGATACATAACATGTCCAACAACACCTCTACTACATAAAGATAAGAGTGGGGGCCAAGACAAAGCAACCGGGCTCACCCTCATAGTCAATACTAATCAAAAGAGAGAAAAGTCTTAATATATAACAAGACATAATGAGTAATATCCCTAGAATGGAGGATTCACCAACAAACTTGATAGAAGTCGTACTAGCCATGTGGAGGAGGAGGATGATCAAGCGGTGCTCTGGTTCCTACATGGTGACATCATGTAGGCATAGAGTATGCATTGGTATATTTGAATGTACTAAGTATGTAGGATGCAGTGCAACAAGAGGTAAGTGACATAATCAAAATGCATAAGTATAGGCAATGAGTAACATATAACAATCTGACATGTATGATCAATGCTTAAAACATGCATACAAAGAACATAACATATGTGTAAGAAGTGACCACTATCTATTGGTGGATCGTCACACCCTACCACCCTTGGTGATTATGGTAAAAACCCCGTTAATAGGTTGGTGGATTGTCATACCCTACCACCCGTGGTGCCGGAGTACTAACCCCCCGCTAGGTTGGTGGATCGTCTCACCCTACCACCCCTGGTGTCAGAGTACTAAGTCCCCTGATAGGTTATCAAGGTACAAACCCCTTGACAAGGTTACTTGGAGCGCAACCTCGCATAGGGCATGGTCACATTCCAACACTATATAGTAGAATATCATACATCTATATATATATATATATATATATATATATATATACATACATATATGTACATACATTTAGCTCATAATCATTTCATTATCATATCATCATCATATAGTCATTTATCTCATAAGACATGCATTGGACTTTCAATCCCTCAAGAAATCATAATCAAATACTTAGAGGGTGTGTAGTACTAGTGTAAAATCATGTAATTCAAGAGTGAAATCATGCTAGTAAATTCAATGTAAAAGCTTCAATAGATACTTGGTAACACCCTCAAGCAATAAAGATCAAAACCCTTCATCAAACCTTTCAATAGATCTTAGATTCATAGCTCAAAATATGGTAAAACACTCGCAATTTCATAAGCCCAAACATAGTATGAGGTGATTTTTATAATAGATAAGACCCATGAGTAAATCAACTTTAAATTATGCAACTTTGAGGAAAAGGAAGCTTGGGCATCATGGGTGAAAGAAACCCACATACCTTAGCTTTAAAGATGAACTTGGTGAAGATTGGGGATGAAGGCTTGAAGCATGAATGAGAACCATGAAATCCGGATGAGGGTTTGAGACTTGAATTTAGGAGTGAAATATTTGGCTAAGAGTTTTGGTGAGTATCGGGGAAAGTTTAAAATAATATGAGGGTGAAAAATGGCTAAGTATAGTTGTTTTTTACGTCTCGAAACACTTAGGCCCAAGACTTAAAAGTCTTGGACTGCAAGGAAAAATAACTGGACAGAAAATGTACATTTCTACATCACGGATAAGACACAAAAGTTGGGTTTCTTCATCTGTCGCCCTTGGCGCGTCGCTCCAGGGGCGTAAAATGCTCCTTGGAAATTGCATTTTGGAAATTTTGGATTTTGATACCGTTGCTGTAAAATTAGGGTTAGACCCTTTCCCCCTTAAATTTGACCCCCTGAACAAGAATATGAAGTCAGATTTTTGATATCACGCACCGATTTTGATGTATATAGAAATTACGATTTCGGGCACCCCGAGGCACATTTTCAGGCACTTTTTGGGGTCATTTCATTTGTCAACCCATGAGAAATTCTGAGTACTCATGATGACAAAGTCATGCCATAACATTAAATAAGGCGCTTCTTGGGAGGCAACCCAAGTATCTTTGATGTTTTTGTTTTGTTTTGAGAATATTTGGATGTTTAAATTGGTAGGTAGTGTTTGATGTTTGTTTTGACTGCGTACAGACATTGGATCAGTTGTACTATTCTGGGAAGTGGTCTATTTTGAAGTATAGTTTGCAGGTATAGGTCAAGAGCTGAAAAGCAGCATCTACGAGCAGGCCTATGAGTCGTATTCGCTCTACGACTCATAGTCATGCCTCGTAGAGGGAAAAAATAAGGATATAGAGTTCCCACACACAGTACGAGCTAAACTTATGAGTCATAAGTGGATTTTATAGTGCACATGTATGAATTTTAATTTTTCTAAGTGTTGGGGCCTGATACGAGACCAGGACCTATGAGTTGTAAGAAGCACTATGACTCGTAGTCATGGTCTCGTAGACCTGATATGTAGATTTTTAAAAGTCAACCTAGTTTGGCATATTAAGGGTCAAACATTTATTTGACCCCTCATTTCCTTCTTTGAAACGGTTGTCTCCCCCTATAACTCCCCAAATACTATTTACTACTATTCCATTCAATCCCAAAATATTCTTCTGACAAGATCTCCCAGCAAGTGCACTTCATTAGGGTTTCAACTTCTCCTATCTCACTTATTACATCTTCATCTTTTCATCTGGTGAGTTTTCTTGGTTACATTTGGCACCCATGTTATAATCTTTCTTTATTTGGTATGCGAGTTTTGTGATCATATTGGGTACACCCATGAGAAATGATTGTGTAGGCATGAAGAGTAGGATTTAGTGTTGTTAAGTTCCCTGCCATGATTTGAAACTGTATGTTTGCCCTTGCTTGTTGGCTATAGTGTTGGCGTGTGATCAGGCAAGTTCGGTGCATAGTTATTGATTGATTGATTTGCAAAATCTTGTTGGGGTCGAAATTGGGGAGTATTGGGATTGTTTAATTTTGCTAATTTAAAATACTCAAGTATGAAGTTGTTGCAACCTTTCTTGAATCTCCATGTGCTTTGCACCGTTGTTGATGAGTGTGAGTTTCACAATTATTTTATCTTGGGTATGTTTTGAATGTAAATGGGAAAAAATTATATTATGGGGATAAGGTTAATTATGTCAACTTGCTTACTATGAGGCTAATTGTGTGTTTGTGATTTCATGTTGCTTCAATGCAGTTTAGTTTGATTTGTATGGCTTTTAGTCCTTGTCGGAAGGTTACAGGTACCCCAGGTGCCTTCTGTTTTCTACTACGAGGACCCACTAGAGTTGTAAGTCACCCTATGAGTCGTAGTAGCCCCGCGTAGGAGGCAATAGTCACCTGTGGTTCCTTAACACTTACCATACAAGATCCACTTACGACTCGTAGTGTCTACTACGAATCGTAGTAAGGGTTCGTTGGACCAACCTTATCTAAATTGTATTCTGCTCCCTACTAGGAGTCCAGGATACGACTCGTAGGTCAACATAAGAGTCATCCCTGAGCCTTGTAGCTGTTATCAGAATGATACTTTTTTCAGGCTCTTTCACACTACTAGGCTATTGTACGTCTTGTAGATCATCCTACGAGTCGTACCTGTGCCTCGCCCCTGCAGACCTGCAACTGGTTCAGTGTATTTACTTTAGTGGTTTTGTTATTCTTTGTGTGATTGTTTTGTGTGAATCCCTTTTGGATCAAATATCTTGGGGCTCAGTGAATGGTATTTGGTAAATTTCAGGTACAATGTCTCCAAGAGGTAGCAAGGATATTGCGACAACTTTGAGACACAACTGAGAGATAAAACTTTAGATGATGCTCAGTCAAAAGAGTCAATTGAGGAGATAAATGTGCACATTGATCCTGAAGTAAATGTACCATTGACAAGGTCTCAGGCATCAAGAGCCCCAATGGAAGTCACTAGTCCCTCCTGGTCTGAAGAGGAGGGTAATGAAGAAGGATTAGATGATGACCTCTCACTTTCTGAGTCAGACTCTATTGAGGCATCACAGACCTAGCCTAAGGAGAGTGCACCCAACAGCTGGCTGATCCTTCTTATATTATCACGTCGATGGACCCCTAAAACATGAGACGGTGCGTACCAGGCATGAAAGAGGTTAGGGGATGGAACTAAAAGGTTAGGGGAAGCCAGTCCGACAATTCCATGAGGAGGTGAAGCTCAAGGACTCAGGGCTGCACAGTGTGCCAAACTTGGAGGCTGAGATCGATGTCCACGGGCTAGCGTGGCTTTCACAGAGGTTGGGAAAGTATGCCCCATATTTAGTCCGGGAATTCTACGCATCCTACTATGTTACCATTTACAGGGACCTTCCCACAAACAAGAAGTAAATTGAGTAGCCACAGTTGCGTGACATCCTAGTTCGGGGGTGAGATTGTTGACATTTTTGAAGAAACTATCAGAAGGGTACAGTTTGGGCCAAACTACAAAGCTCCCTATTCTACTGTTAAATATGATAAGTGGATTGTGATGATGAGGAAGGCGGTGAATAAGAGGGATGTTGGGTTGAAAACAGAGCTCCTCATATGGATAGAAGGCCAGATTTATGAGGCAGGTGTTGAGCCTACGTGGGTCACTAACCACGAAGATCCTATTGTGAAGTCCCACCTCTCCTTCCGAGCAAAATTTTGGTGGTCCATTATCCGTTGGTGAATCAGACCCACATTTACGATAATATGATCATATTGGAGAGAGTTATGTTGCTAATTAGCAGTCTGGCTGGCTATGAGATTGACTGGGCTCGCGTTATAATGGAGCAGATCCACAAGTCAGTGATCCGTACCAAGACTACATTGCCTTTTCCCATCCTAATACATAGATTATGTAATGCAACTAGGGTACATGTTTCTCTCCACTTGGATCCACATGTAGAGGCCCTACACACCATGGATCCCAGCTTGATCAAGGCTGATGAGAACCCAATTTTCCTACAGAGAGAAGCTTCTCCTCCCATCCCAGAGTCATTCCCTGTTGAGCCACAGACCTAGGAGCAGACTCCAGCTACTACCAGTGCTACTCCAGCGACTGTAGACCCATCTTCAGCTGTCGAGATGGAGGCGATGTCATCTTCCAACACCTACTAGTACATAGGTTGATTCTCTAATATTTGCAGTTGCTTTTCAAGCATTGGTGTGTAGGGTTGTGATAGCGGAGTTCCAGTTACAGAGGCTAGTTGGCTAGATCAGACCATGGGTCCATCCGATAGTCCAGGACTCAGAGGAGAGGGCCAAGGCATTCACTTGTGATTTGATAGATGAGAGAGTCAGAGCAGTGGATGCCAGAGTAGATGCCTTCGAGGATCGGGTCCAGAAGAGGCTCGCAGATGCTAGACCTACTGACATGAGTGCTGTGATAGAGGAGTTGGTAAAGTTTAAGGCCAACTTGTTGAAGACGTTGACAGCTCCTATAGCATCCCCGGAGGTGGCACCAGCGGGTGATGATCTATTTGACTTATTCGAGGATTGCCCACATGCCCATGGGAAGAGGCCCCTCGAGAGTGAGGACCCAGCGGCGAGCCGAAAGAGGCCCAGGACTGACGATGAGGTTGCAGCACTGGAGAAGGAGCTGATACCGGATGAGATGGTGCAGGAGTCCCTAGCTCTGGCAGTATTGAGTAGGGATCAGGAGCAGCGGATATCACAGGGAGAGAGTAGGTCACATGCAGCTGCAACCCAAACTACAGAGGAGGAGACCGTGGCTAAGGACCCCAGGACCAGACAGATGCCAGTGTTTGAGCACCAAGTGTTTGATATTATGACCCCAACCCTTACTTGCTATCTATGGATACTTTGTTCCTTATTTCAGATAATATCTTCTTTTTGTTGATGTTTTGGATACTTGTAAATGTTTTGTTTTGAATGTTGTCTTTAATTTTGTTTGGATGTTTGGTTTTGAAATGTTGGTTTTTAGTGTGTACATATATATATATACACACACACACATATATGTTTTGGATATTTGTTTTTAATATGTGTCTTTACTTTGAGACAAAGTATCTTATTTTGGTGAGGTGTGGGAAATTATGGATTAGGGTGAAGTCTGAGTAACCTCAAGTCCATAACTTCCCCTATTTTTGATCCCAAGGTTTTCTTGTCGTGTTTCTTTTTCCTTGTGGATGTTTTAATTTCTTTTGAACCGGCATGTGTAGTTAGTGTAGATTATTTGTAGATATATAGTAGTATTATTTTTTGGCATATATATACATATATATAGTTTTTAAATGCTTGAAAATTTTGTACCCTCAAAACTTTTGAGATTTGATGGTTATTTTTGCAATCATACATATGATTATCTGATAATGAGAAGGCACGTTGTCGCTTGAAGCATGACCTGTAAGTCTATACTTGATTGTGTATGCGATGTCATGTGTGTGAGAGCTTAATTTACTATATTCATGTATTATATATGGACTCAGAACTTGCATTACTACTCTAAGATTAGACTGGTGATTTTTTTAGATTGGGTAAGGATCTTAGGCCGTTATTCTTTTAGTGAAGTCCACTTTTGCCTAAATAACCTACCAATTATGATAGTTTATCCCTTGTTCCAACAGTTTGAGCTTTTCAGGTACCTATTCTTTCTTGACACCTAGCTAGGGTAGCCTTATATTATGAAATACCTAGATATTGGCGCTGGTCTATCCTTGAACATATGAACCTTGATTGAGGCTAAAAGCCTAAGTTGAGGGTGGCTACGAATAGTGACTCTGGTTTGGGGAATAGATATTGTATGCTTCACCTTAGGCTAAAAGCCTAAGTTGAGGGTGGCCCTTATTGTGGTAAAGTAATAAAAATGAGATGGTTAGTTGGGAAAGAAAGAAATGAAAAAGTCATATGCCAGGTGAAAGAAAAGAAAAGAAAAGTTTCCTTGGATTGAAGAAAATAGCAAAAATGAGTTAAAAAATGAGACACAACTAGAAAAGAGAAAGAAAACACCCGGGAAAAGCTTGAAAAGGAAGAATAAGGATGGATTTAATGAAAATGGTTGAGTTATGAAGGTACGATTGTTGAAAAACATAGTTCAAGGATAGCTTTTAGTCACAACTTGCCCAAATAACCATACCAAAGCCCCATGAGCCTATGGTACAAGCCATTAAGTCCTAAAGTGATTCAATCCACTTGGTCACCAGTCTGGAGATGAGTATAGAGGTAAGCCTATGGTGTTAGTCATTTTGCATGAATTTCATTTGTGAGAGTAAGAATGCTTGCACAGTCTCTGAACTTTAAATGCACTTTGAGTGAGAAAGAGGGACTTTATTTTTGTGAGAGCATTTGCACTGCATGATTAGTGTATGACTAATTCAGTGATTGTGGATTTTTGATACTCCTTCGTTTGTCAATGTTGGATTGCTGGTTACATCTTTTTATTTTGGTTTGCTTAGTAGCTTTGTAATCAAGTTTTAAAAGTGAGAGTTGGGTACCTGAATTATAGTTAAGCGATGTATATCATTAGAGTCGCTACGATGTGTTTCTCATTGTCTGTTTAGACTGAGTCATCGCTTGAGGACAAGCAACATTTCTAAGTTGAGGGTGTTGATGTTCTGTCAAAATACAACACATTTGGGGCCTAAAACAAGGGATTTTGTGAGTTCTAAATGCAACTTTTTATGGTTTTTATGTGTTTTTATGTTGTTATTGCAGAAAAGATAGGTTGGCGTGATTTTGGGTGAAAATTGTAGATTTTACTGAAGTGCAAGAAATATAAGCCTTCCTACGAGACTTATCCTGAGCTACAAGTCATAGATTTTGCTGAAGTGCAAGAAATACGAGCCTTCTTATGAGATGTAGCCTAAGCTACGAGTCATAGGGTGATCTCGTAGAAAGAAACAATGAGCAAAAATTAGAAATCTGCTAAGTGGAGGTCAGCCCTATGACTTGTAAAGGTGGATTCGTAGCAAGAAACAGAAAGCAAAAAGCTTAGACCAAGAACTGAAGGCCTAGACTATGAGAGGAGCTTACGAGTCGTAGCCCAAGCAGTGACTCATACTAGTGGGTCATAATAGTCAAGTCCAAAATGTAAAATGCCTACTATGAAACCCTAATTATGACTAGTAGGTCACTCTACGAGTCGTACCTGTGCAACGTACCTACTGCTAGCTGTCTTTTCTATTTAACTTTTGGGTTAAATTCTAAATAGTATAAATACTTAATGATAGGGTTTTAGACTAGAGAGCTGATACATTGAATATTGTAGAGAACACTTCAAATATTCTATGTTGAATATTCTTAGGATTTTTCTAGGGTTTAGTGTAGATTCTCATTTTTAATTTTGAAGACCCACTTTTGGGGATTGCAAAACACAAATTGTACTCATTCTCCATTAATCCAAGCTTGTGGTTTGCAATTTGTGGTGTTTTTGTTCTTCATTGTTTTGTGTAAACTCTCATTTATGTCTTCTATTTTCATTGTTGTTGATTTTGTCTTAGCCATGAGTAGCTAAGAACCCACAACTTGGGTTGTGGGAACTATAAGTAGTTGACTTGAAATAACCTAGAATTTGTGCATTTGTTTGATTGGGTTTTTGCATGTATTATTTATTTCCCTTCATTTTGATTGTTGTTTGGTGTGTCCAACACCAAACCCTGCCTACTATCACGATCCCGACCAGGTAGTGATGAATAGGAAAAGGGAAGTAAATGACAGGACTCAATTGATATGTTCTCGTCTAATCAACCAAACTTGACCAAGGAGAGGTTGACTGGGACAATGGGTAACGAATAGTTGGTACACCATAGTTGCCGATCATGTTCCATGGTGAAATTCGATCTTCACCTTCACAAGAGGGCTGGAAGAATCTAAGTTACCATTCTACATGTGAATTCCCAATTAGAATTATGTTGTCTAGGGTAATTGAATCAACGAATCATGGGGAACACAATTCTCAAGTTATCCCTAAATTTAAGTATCTTCCCGCATAGTTAGTTTAGTTTTTATTTTTTATTTTAAATCACAACCCCCCTCCAGAGATTTTAGTAATCGATACTTGAAATGATTGGTAGTGGATCTCTATAGTCAAGCCCCGTATTCCCTGTGGATTCAACCCTAACCTCTGGTTAGGTTAATTGCTAACAACGACCATTTTTATATTGGAGTGTGAACATTGGTAATGCACATTATGGAGATGGACCAAGTCACATAGTGAAATTCACCTCTCACCTAACTTATCGTCCTACAAGCTACACACTAGAAAAAAATTAGGTTATCTAGTGATACTGAGTTAGGGAATCATGGGGAACACAATACCCTAACTTCTCTCCATATATTGATTTCACTCTTATGTTAGTTTAGTTTTACATTCCATTGATTATTACAACCCCCCCCCCCTTTTGGGGGAAGTAAATTGGTTAACTACTCGAATTGCAATCATTGAATTCTCTTGAGTCTATGTATTCCCTGTGGGTTCGACCCTAATGTTGGTTAGGTACTATTTCTTGACAGCGACTACTTTATCCTCTAAAAGGAGGTGTAACTTGGGCGACATGAAGATTTTGGCATCGTCGCTGAAGAATATGGCTAGACTTAGTTAATTCATAGTGATTTGGCTATTAATCCTTATTTCCCATATTTTACATTTTGTTTTTTTAATTATTTTCTTTGTAGGGTGTGAGTGTAGTGTATGCCCAATGCATGATGTCGAGGTAGACCCTTGACTCTATTTGATCCAGAGATTCACTGAACATTAAGGAGAATGGCTGAGGACAACACCAACAACGCGACCAATGAAGCTCTGAATCGGAACGAGAACAAAAATATTGATCATGAGAACCCACCTCATTGTGAGGACATTCTCCACAACCTTAGGCTTTTAATGCCAATGTTTATCAACGGAACCAATACAGGCTAACTCCTATAGCCATGGAGGTGATGGAGCTATTTGTTGCCACCATTACCAGCAGACACAAAGTTTACAATTTCGAGTTGGTTGCTTCAGATGTATAGAACCGTGGGATATTTGTGGGCTTACCATCAAAGGATCCTCATAGCCATCTACACAATGTTGCATTCATCTGCAAGAGTGTGATGGGAACACAAAATCTGTGTATAAATGTTGTGGGACTTCGTGTCTTCCCATTGTCTTATATAGATAATGCAACATTATGCCTATCTGAGCTCCCGCATAGTTCAATCACCAGTGGCTAATTTGAAGAAGGCCTTTTTGGAGAGGTACTTCTCTCAATCGAAGAAGCTCAAGTTAAAAGACCAAATCAACAACTTTGAGCAACTTTTTGGTGATTTGATCAGTACTTCTTGGAAGCAGTTTACCAAAAACTTAAGGAGTGTCCCAGACTATAAGATAGTTGATGATGCCTTGGTGGAGATCTTCTACTGTGCCCTTATGAGAATAGTCAGGCTTGTGCTAACACTGTCATGTGGGCATGTTCTTAGATCAGCCATTCACAAGGATAGCAGAACAGATGGAGAGAGTGGTTAAGACTAATCATGCATGGGGACAGAGACAGAGCATTTACCAAAAGTTCATGCACTGTCAGGGTTGGTTCGGAGAAAGCAAAGATCAATGAAGAAATTATGCAAGAGCTTTCCCAAATTCGCACAGGTATGGAGGTGATGAGGTAGAACCAGGAGCAAGTCAATGCAGTGGTTCATCAACCTCCACGTGCACCCATGTATGATGAGTCTTATTATGATGAGGATGCATGTTTTGTTACTGATCAAACGGGGGGTTTCTGGAGCAATGCCCAAGGGTCCAATCAGGACTATTAGTGCCAAGGCCAAGGAAACCAAGGTCTTTCCACTAGAGATAGAGCTTACAGGGACAATCGTGGAGGATATTGCGATAGGAACAGGGATCCAGAGAAAGATGCAGATTGGGGTCGCAAAGATGATCCCTATGTGGCACCACATAACCGTAACATAGGTGCAAGTAGTTCCAGAATTGAGGAGATGTTTGATCGCTTGTTGAGAAAGCTGAGACACAGGGTACGACTCTAAGGGGTATGAAATCTGAGACATCCAGCATCAATCTAAAAATTGAGTCTCATTTAGTGGCTATCAAACAACTTGAGCAACAGTTTGGTCAAACGTCGACTCAACTTAATCAGCATCAAAGGGGTACACCACCTAGTGACACCAATTAGAATTCTAAGAATGAAGGGCAGTGTATGGCAGTTACTACTCGGGGTGGTAAGAGCACCATTGATCCTCCCATGCCCATTGATGAGGATGATGTTCGAGAGGAGACAGTTGCGGCCAAGGATGCAGATATATGAGATGATTATGGCAAGGATGGGTGAGTGAAGCTGCTGATGAGCCACAGAAGTTAAAGCCCATTCCTAGGCCTTCTCCTCCCTTCCCTCAAAGAATCTAAAAGAGGAGAAGGGAAGTTCAAACACATTCTCTCCATGCTGAAATAGCTCTCCATTAACATCTCTCTCATTGAGGCATTGGAGAAAATGCCAAGGTATGCCAAGTACATGAAGGACCTGGTTACTGAAAAGTGCACTGTGAGTCAGGAGCTCTACCAAGAGCTTCAACATTGTAGTGCAATTGCTATAAGGTCGTTGGTTCAGAAGCAAGAAGATCCCGGTGCTTTCACCATACCCTTTACCATTTGAGATGTGGAGTTCGCAAGGGCGTTATATGATCTAGGTGCTAGCATTAATCTGATGCCCTTTCCGATCTTCAAGAAGCTAGGATTAGGAGCCCCATACTCCGACAAGCATGCAGTTGTTGATGGTTGATCGCACAATGAAGAATTCTATGGGGATACTATATGATATGCTAGTTAAAGTTGAAAAGTTCATATTTCGCGTAGACTTTGTGATCCTAGATTGTGAAGTTGACTTCAAGGTGCCAGTCATCTTGGGAAGACCATTCCTAGCCACTAGGTGAGTACTAGTAGATATAGAAGCTCGCCAACTCAGGTTCAGATTGAACAACAAAGAGGTCATCTTCAATAGTTATCAATACATGAAGCGGCTAGATGATTAGAAGAATGAAGTCTGGGAAATTTGTGAAGTTTGAGTAACCAATTTGTCTAAGTCATGCCGTAACAATAAATCAGGCGCTACTTAGGAGGCAACTTAAGATCTTTGATGTAATAGTGTAGTTGTAGCTTTATTTTTAGTTTTTGGACTCATAGGTAGTTTATTTGCTTGTATTTTGGTTGTAATTTTGGACATTGGGCTGGTTGCATATAGGGTAAAGGTGTGGTCTATGAAGAATATGCAGGTGCAGTGCTAAGTTAGCCATTTTTGGCTGAGAAGAGCATCAGGAAGTGCCTCTACGACTTATTCTACGGGCCGTAAAACACTTGATGACCCATACACCATCTTGTAGAGATTTTAAGTGACCAACAAGTTGTGTACTTCAGTCCACAAGCCAACTTTATGATCCATAGATAAATCTATGGGTCGAGAATAGGGCTCGTGGACCCTAGGTAAGTTTCCTAAAAAATTTTAAGTGTTGAGGTTTCTACAACCAACTCTACAAGTCGTAAATCACTCTATAACTCGTAGACTGGTCCGTGAAACTCAGTCCTGAAATCTAGGGTTTGGATGTTTTACAAAACCACATTTCAAGCCATAAAATACTCTATGGGACATAATCAAGGTTTTGTAGAGTCTAGGCCCATTAGATTTCAATTGACCCTGTCAAGGTACAAATAATAGGGTCAAATATTTTGACTCGATTTTTAGACTTTCTTTACAAATTTAATGACCAACCCCACCCTCAAGAAATTCTGACCATCGACGGTAGCAGTACTCCCACTTCCCGGTGATATTTTTCAGCGACCTAGGGTTTAGTGCCTCTTCACCTCCTTTATCTTCTACAAGTTAATCACACAACTTGGTAAGATTTCAGTTAGTTAAAAACCTTTAATTTGCCTATGTTTGTATGATTGAATTGGAAAATATGTTGGGAATTGTAGTTTAAACACAAAACACATGTGTGACATTTGAATTCTGGTTACCCATGTTTAAATATTTGCCTAAGTCTAGATTAGATATTATTGCCTTGATTATAAGTTTTGAATAGTTTGTTTGGCACCTATTGAATCTCCCACCATGTAGGATGAATTGATTTTGTATGAAAATTAGTGGGTGATGACATAGGTGCCTAATTTTGTTGAGAAATTGTCATATGTGGTCAGAATAGTTGGGGAAACATGTCTAATTATTTTCAACGGGGTTTATACGCTGAATAATATTTTAGGGTATTGGCTGTGGTATGAGAATCATGTGGGTGTGTGTGTTTTGCTTCGATGCTGGTAGAATAAATGTTGAAAAAGTCGTATGGGGTCCATTGTGATGGGCTTAGAAACTCAGGCAACTGAGTTTTCTTGTCTACAAGTGGCTTTTACGACCTGTGCATCATTCCACGAGTCATAATTGCCCCTCTAAAGTTTCTGGAACTTAACTTTTCTGAGTATCCATCAGACGAGACCTTCTATGAGTTGTAGAACACTTTATGACTCGTAGACAGGTCTCGTAGATCCTTGCCTGGAATAAATTCACATACTGGAATTCTCTACGACTCTGTCTATGACTCGTAAATCATTTTATGAGTCGTACCTGGTCTCGTAGACTCTTCCAATGACAAATATTGTTGTAACATCTATTTCATGAGAGCCCTTTATGGCTCGTAGTACCCATTATAGCTTGTAAAAATGCTTTCATAGACCCTTCTGCATCTTAGTCTGAATTGATTTTGCATTTCAAATTTTGATTTGTGGGGCTAATCAAGATGTGTAAATGTTCACGTTTCATGTACTATGGCCCCAAAAGCTAGACGTGATGAGATTAGAGCCCTAAAGAGAAGGCTCAGAGATGAGTCTTCGGGGGAAGAGCAGACCCCGACCGTTAGTGGATCATCAGAGGAGCTTGACGCAGACTCGGACCCAGAGGCTGCTAGATCTCAGACTAGAGCAACTGCCAAAGCTGGGCAGACTCAGGCTCTTGTCGTCCACACTCCCCAATCTGATGAGGGAGGCAACGACAGTAGCGATTCACCCCAGATGACTCCATCCAGAGAGGAGTCTAGCTCTGAGTCAGGATCCAGAGATGCATCAAAAATGGAGTCATCCGCAGTGCCCTGATCATCGATGCATCAAAAATGGAGTCATCTGCAGTGCCCTGATCATCACTATCTCCACCTGATGCGCTTACTAGTCAGTGGTGCGTCAAGGGCATACGAGATATCTTTGTGGAGAGACAGCAACAGAATCAGTGGGGCAAGCTAGCCCGCTCCATTTTATGAGAAACCCAGAGTTATCCCAGAAAGAATCGACTATGACCCTGGCCTCCAGGACACGATGATCAGATATGGGCTTCAGTGGCTTACTTACTCACTCGGTCGATACTCCCCGACTATGGTGAGAGAGTTCTATGCTTCCTGTGCAGCTACCATTTACAGAACTCTTCCCAAGGGGAAGAAGCCCCTCACTCAGCCTAGACTAACCAAGATAAGAGTGAGGGGCCAACAAGTGGATATATTGACGACCACCATCCACCGGATGCTTTTGGACAAGAGTTCCCTGCCTCAGATCAACCGCGGAGTGTGACTACATGGTGGGGCAGACAAGGGACCTACTGGTGATGAGAGATCCAGAGTGTAGAGCTAGCTTGATGAGATGGGTGGCTGGTTATATTACTGATCAGAGCCTAGAACCTGCCTGCGTCGCCATACACATGGAGCCTATTGTCAAGGATTCGCTCAGTTTTCCCGCCAATTTTTGGGAGGCAGTTGTTCGATCATGCATCCGACCTACTTTTGCTAATAATACTTTGATGCTGAAGCATGCAGTACTGGTTGCTAGCATCTTGGTTGGTTATGATATTGATTGGAGTCGCCTCATCACCAAGCAGATTCATGAGGCCGCCATGAAGAGGTCCACCTCCATCCTGTTCCTTTGATTGGTATACCGGCTCTGTATAGAGTCGAGGGTGGAGAGTTTGGACCAGATGATTAAGGCCTAATATACCTTGGATCCCAGCATGATCAAGGCTGAAGAGAACTCGGTGGCACTCCGGTGAGCGCAGCACTAGCCTGATCATATGCCAAAGATGTTCGTCCTAGTGCTGCCGCCTGAGGGTTCACAAACTAACGTCACTATGTTACTACTAAGGATAGGCCCCCGCAGCCCGAGGTAGATGAGGACAGGGTGCCTACTACTTCAATTCCTGCATCATAGGCTACTTCCGCGGGAATGGTTTACATGTTCGCTATCTCTATATAGGCCATGGTGCAGAAGTTATCTAATGTGACTTGCTGAGCAAATTAGGCCCTAGGTTCGCCAGGTGATTTAGATTCGGAGGGTCATATGTATGCATTCACGGTCACATACTATTTAGGACCGTCTCTCTACCGTGGATGCCCGTATTGATGCCTTCAAGGCGAGGGTACAACAGAGCTTGAGCGCGGCCCGACTATCAGACTTGATGAGCCTTCAGACGGAGATCGAGCAGCTCAGAGCAGACATAACAGCAACACTGTCAACACAGGTGACATTCCCAGAGACCATGCCCAAGGTGCCGGTGGTAGATCTTTTTGCTCTTGACGAGCCCATTCAATCTTCTCACGGGAAGAGACCCCACACATAGAGTGTTGATCCAGATGTTATATGCTCATGTATGGGGCTTATAGAGCAGGAGGAGCTCGAGCTTGTCTTGAGGGAGTCAAGACAGGAGGAGAGATGACAGGCTCGAGAGCGTGAGAGCATTACGGGTATTGGCCCCTCCGAACAGAGTACTACTGATGAGGACACTACCCCACAACAGGAGGGTGGTCAGACTTAGCCACACACCAATGCTTAGGCACCCAAGTATGATTTTGCCCCTTATGTTTTGTTTTGCTTTGATTGTGTGCATTGGGGACACTATACATCTTTTTCGAGGGGGTGTTGGTAGCTATGGGCGTCAATGAAGTCTAAGTAGCTTGAGTCCATAACTACCCTAATTTTTTTATCCTGCGGTTTTCTTTCCTATGTTCTTTTTCCCCATGGACATTTACTTTCTATTGAACTGACACATTTAGGATGTTTAGGTAGTATTTGTAGCATATAGTACTAATACTTGTGGCATATAATATGTTTTTGTATTTTGTTTGAAACAAACCCACCAAAAAATTTTTTGATTAGTAGTCTAGATAGCTACCATGCATGTTTAGGTGTGTGACAATGTTTGTTCTGATAAGTGAAGATAAATTGAGATGAAAAACATGATATGAGACTCTTTTGTTGATAATGTAGTCAGTGCCATGTGAGTGTGAGCTTAAATTGTTAAATTCATGTGTTTTGTGCTAATTCAAAACTTGCCCTGTTACTCTAAGTTAGACTGTAGATTAATTGGACTAGGAAAGGATCTTAGGCCTTTGTTTTTAATAGTCCACTTAGCCTAAATGACCTACCATAATTGCAATATATCCCTTGTTCCTAATGATTGAGCCTATTATGTACCTGTTCTTTACAAACACCTAATTAACCTGGCCTTGTTAGTTGTAAAATCCTAAAATTGGCCCTGGTCCTTCCTTGAACATTGTGCACCTTGACTGAGGATAAAAGTCTAAGTTAAGGGTGGCTACCAAAAGTGACCCTGATTCTGAGGATAGATATTGTGCACCTCAATTCAGGCCAAAAGCCTAAGTTGAGGGTGACTAGTGTAAGGTGGAACACAAAAATGAGGGGGAAAGTTAACGATATAGAGAAAAGGGAAAAATCATGTACTGGGTGCAAGAAAATGAATGATGCCTTAGTTCATGAGCTAAAAAGAAAAATGAAGTGCAAAAGCAAGGCAAAAGGCTAAAAAATGAAAAGAAAGCACCCAGAAAAGCTTGAAATAGGAGAAAGGGAGATTGAGATAAAAATAACAAAGTTGGTAGGGCAAAAGTGTAGGAAAATGCAGAGTCAAGGAGGGTCTTTAATCACTATGTTTCCAAAATACCATACTGAATCCCCTTGAGCCTACTTTACAAGCCTAGAAAGTCCTAAAGTGATCCTAATCCAAGTAGTTGAAGGTCTTAGTCATGAGTATAGGGGCAAACCTGTGATAGTAGGCATGATGCATGAATATTTTTTGTGATAGTGAGTGATTTTGCATAATCTCAATATTATACATGAAAACATCATTGAGTGTCAGATGTCAGACTTCTTTCGATGAGGGCACTTACATTGCATTGTTAGCACAGACTTATTCAATGATTGCAGATTGTTGGTAGTACCCCACTTGTCATAGTTCTGTTGTCACATGAACTAGTTTGTATTGGTTTGCTAGATGGCTATATGATCCTGTTTTGAAAATGTGGTGTGGGTATTTGAGTTTGAGATTGATATGATGTATGTCATTGGGTTGAGGTCTTTGTGCTACTGTATTATCTATGTAGATTGAGTCCGTCGCTTGAGGAAAAGCAATAATTTTAAGTTGAGGGTGTTTTAAAATACAACATATTTGATACTTAAAACTTGAAATTTTATGCATTCTCAATGCGATGTTAGTTGATTTTATGTGTTATTGTGTTATATTTGCAGGATTACAGGGTTTTCCTTGATTTTGGGAACAAATACAGAAGTTATTCATTTTTTATGTAGTACGAGACCCTTTAAGGGTCGTAGATCATTCTACATGTTAAACCCCAAAATTTCTTAAGGTTATTTATTAATTGGGATAAATGTTGGGATAGAAGTATAGCTTTAATTTAATCAATTTGAGGTGCGGGAGTATGGAATCAAGTGAATTTGGCGTATAAAACTTTATTTGAAGTCGAAAGTCCTCAATTGGAATTAAAATATAAAAGTTTGGGACTCAATTGGTCAATGGGCTAACTAG
>JAOTQR010148832.1:0-19497 GCA_025774065.1 Solanum ossicruentum
ATTTGTTTTGAGTACTTATGGTGGAATTTCCTGTTTAAGCATGATTCTGTCCTGCCCTATGACTTATATAATACCATATACCATTTTTATTTGTTATGTACTTGAACTACTAATTAGGGACTAGAGAAATATACCATGTTTTAGGGACAGGTATAGTGTACCCCTAAGGGTGCGTTGCATTCTATGGTATGAGAGGCGTTGCAACTAAGCCACTAATATGTTAGAGATGGGAGTGTCACCTTGTTAGCGAGGTGTAGGTTATATCCTACTCGCTTTCTAGGCTATCTATGACGAGAAAATAGTTACATGCGTTAGCCTTGGGGACTGACATCCTGTTTAAGAGGGGCACATTTTTAGTAGGCCAGCATATGGTTGCCTTGGGTGAAATCCTTGATAGCAATTGGATTGTGATATGATTTTGGGTAGGTGACATCCTTTTGGTTATCTAGCCTCTTGGGCCTTAGCTTAGGTTATACCGACGCTGCTCTATGAGTTTCTTTACATAGAAAAAGAGTCTGGTAAGTGCTGAATATGAGCTAATGCCTAGGATAGGCATGCATGCTGACTCGACTTGTACTTGTTTGAGTGTGTATAGGCTGTTGCTATAGAGATGCTGACTAGGAGACTGTGTATTGATTATATGTTGTACAGTGGCTTGATTTTAGTATGGATATGACTCTGTGGGGTTTGGTCGTCTTGGATACCTTATGATGCACCATGATTGCCCATGTTTTCTCTGGGCATTGGGGATTGGTGAGGTTATGTTATACTTGGCGTTGTTGGGCATTATTCTATCGTGAATTGTTATATGTATTTACATACAACCCAATGTATTGCTGATAGTTATTGTGCACTAGTTCACTCCATTTGATGTCAAGGTATCTGTTGTACCTGAGAGAGGTAGTGGTTGCAGTAGTTTGAGTTTGTTTGGGATGGTAGGATAGCTACGTTATGATCAGTGTCGCCTATATTCACTCTAGAAATGATATCACTTGGAATTCCAGATCCAGATATACTAGTTGAGTGTTTGGTTGTCTGATATCTCGTCCCAGATGACACTCCTAGTTGGTAATGGACATATCGATACTGTCTAGACATGGGTGATGCTCTCCACAGACTCTATATCCTAGTGGTTATGACTGTGATGCCTGGTGGCGATGCAAATTCTGAGGACGAACGGTAGATAGTGGTTAGATATGAGGGCCTCCATCTGTCATATTTTGATTTTGAGACACTTCTATGTGTTCAAAGAGAGATTTGACACACCGATTGTCTCGGGTATAAAACCTAGTTAATTATGTCATGGACCCCATTGATTACATGTGGAGGCGAGGTCCCATGATTGCTATTCTGAGATGATACACGCTATTATGGGAGGGGGATTCTTTCTTCTCTGGGGAATACATCCCACCATTTTGCATATATACCTTAGATCATGTGCCACATGCTAGCAAAAGGTCGAGGACCCGGTTGATATATGTTTCTTAGGGCGAGGCCCATGATTGATTATCCATGGGTCAACTCACCTATTCACACCCTAGTTGTGTATGGGAGTATTTTCTGGGCTTATGGGGCTCAAGGGGAATTCATGCTTAGATACTAAGGCCTTACAGCTACGTACAACTGACTCTTGTTCTGATAGTATGGAGAGTTGGGCTCTATGATGGTTCTATAGGAGTCTGTGATGGTTCTGAGGAATTGTTTTGATAACCTATCAGTATTTATTGTGCACAAGTGTACTTTCTAGGCTTATGGGGGCCGAATTGGCATACAGGTATCAATACTAGGGCCTTGCACTTACAACACTAGGGCTTAGTTGGGGGTTGTTGTGGTATGAGCCTGCAAAATCTTCATTAGTTGGTATTGATTTTCATCTCTTAGGTTGGTTTCTCTTATCATTGTCCTTCACTTCGTTTGGTTCAATGTGATATGGGGGTTTCCAGACATTCCTATGCCTTGATATGAGTTAGTTTTGCTATATTTTCGTAGTCCTCTATATATTTAGGATTTATTTATGCTCACTATTTCACTCAGTTAGCCAATGATGCCCACTGGGTGCCTTTTCCAGAACTCACCCCTACTTTCTGCATCTTCCTATGGTGCAGCCCTAGGTGCAGGATATGATTGCTGAGTTAGAGATTCGAGAGGACTCAGGAGACTTCTTTTGGGTGAGCACCGACAGCTCTTGCTTCACCATAGTTTCATTCCTTGTGATTGCCATCCTTTGCTTTCAGACATTGGCCTTGTACAATAGAATTATGTATTTGTGGGTACACTCTGGTTTTATATATTATTATGGTTATTGATATATGTATATGATATGCTTTTGCATCCATTGTAGCTCTGTACAGTTAACTTTCGGGTTCTGGGTAGATTTAGGTTATTTATATTATTATATTGGTCATGGTCATGACTACAGAGCTAGGATAGATGCCCTGTGGGTTGGGTAATTGGCTTTTCTATAGGTGGGATTTAACAGGCGCTATCATGATCGGGACTGGATCGTGACATAGGGTTGCTTTAATGAATCAGATTTGTTGTGATTATTTGATACATATTTCATGCATTTATAAAATCAATATTGAGACTAAAAATCTTTTTAGTTTATTGACTTGTTCTTGTGATGTTTTAGCAATTTTGGCCCATGAGTGATCTTGTTTTGTGTTTAAATGCTTGGAAGGTACTTAAGTAGTATAGAGTTTCATGCCACAATGATAGGCTATGTTTCAAGGATCCTTAAGTGGTCTATTTTACTTGAAAGGTGATTCGAGCTTAGGTATGGGTGAAAGTAATAGACTGTTCTTGTCTTATATGATAGTTGGATCAGGTTGATGACCGATTAGCCTTAGTATGAATCAAGATTTAGAGTTAGGAAGCCTTAGTATGTCTCAAGGGTTTGAATTAGGAAGTATAATGACCCTGAAGGTAATTTTTTGCATTTCTAATCAAATTACCATCTTATCCATTTTGATAGTTTCCATGAGTCATGTTTGAATAGTTTTGAATTTTGATATTCAAAAATTTTGTAAAAAGTTGAGGTTTTACTAAGGAAGTGAACTTTGAAGGCTTAATATACTTAATTTTGTATTTTTAAGACATCTACATATTTGAGTCTCTAAAAGAAATTTCATCAATTCCACCAATTTGAAATGTAAAAATTGGTCTAAGAGAGTTGTCAGAATTAAATTTGGAGTTATTACACTGATTTTTTGTCTGAAGTTGGAAATTGAGTTAAAATTTGACTTAAGTTTGACCTTGGTCAATATTTTGAGTTTGATGCTCGAATTGGATTTCTGATGGCTCCACTGGTTTCGGGAGGAATTTTTAGTGCTAGAATGAACTTAGTCATAAGTTTTGAGTGTTCCTATAGGATATTAGTATTTCAAGTGTCATAGGTTAGTCTAGTTGAAACTTATCAGATTTCAGTAATGCAGATCTTGATTTTCAGCTTTGATGATTCCATTAAGTCTGGAAGATCGAATTTAATAGGGTTGCATATGTGTTTCTGTGTATCAGATTCCGAATGAATTTCGGAAGTCTATTCTATTTTTTGAATTGTTTTGGAATTGTTGATATCTGGTGGCATAGTATCTCTTCACATTCGCGACCTGAAGGTCTGCAATCGTGGAATATGCATCAGTGTTCTTTGCATATATGAATCTTCGCATGTGATCTCGATGAATATATTGTCTACTGCTTCACGCAATGATCCTTGTTGCGATCACAAGGAGTATTTTCCCCCTAGACAGTATCTGATTAAAAAACATTGGGTTTAGTCTTTTTTTTCTCCATTTTCAACATCTTGAGCTCGATTTAGGTAATTTTGAATTGATTTTGGATGGAAAACCTATTGAATAAGCTATTGTAAAAATGTTTTCTACAATTTCCATTGCTAAAATTATTATTTTAACATCAAAGCTAAGCATTTCTATTGAGGATTTTGAGAATTTCATGAACATGACTTTTCAAAGAAAAATGATGATTATCAGCTTATTTTGACTCCTTTTTAAATGGTTTTCGTCATTAGATTTCTAAAACATTAGGAAATATTTCTATGTAAAAATTGTTTAGATTTTCATCTCATTTTCCGGTATTAAATTTTTTGACCAATTTACCCTTCCTTCCTGAATTGGATAATTTTAGCATCGTTAGCTTTGAATTGTGATTCTGATTTCATTTTTGAATAGATTGTGATGCTTTAGAGTATTATTGAAAGGTAAAGCTCCACCTATGGATTGATCAAGACTTTGTTATCTAAGGCAAGTGTATTTCTAAACTATGGTTAAGTGTGTTGAACCTTGTATTTTCTAATTGTTTGATTGAGATAAAATGTGAATTGATTGCAATATGTAATTAAGTGATATGAATTGTTAAATGAGAGGAAGTATTGTCGGTGATGTATTACTTGATGGGCTAATGTAGAAATACATATATGGAGAATGGTATATATGTTGTGGGTTGATTATAATATATACAAATATATCTACTGAGTTATATTCGTGTGATACTTATATTTCATATCTCATTCATTTATCTTCTATGTATATGCTTATTTGCATTGACTTGTGTGATACTATATATTTCATAACTCATTCATTAACCCTCTATGTATATGCTTATTTGCATCGGATTATGGAACTGAGATGAGATAGAGGTATTGATATTTGAGACCAAGGTTTCTACTGTTCGTGGTTACTGCCAAAGTTACTTTCAGTGAGGCTAATTGGGACACTGATATGTGGAATCGATGTTTCTACCAGTTAGTGATTCAGCTAAGGTTACTTGTGGCTTGTTGAGGTTTCTTCTAGCGAATATACTGTCATTATGATAGCCCATGGGTTTTGGCCTAGTTGATTAGTGAATATGTATCATAGAACATACATTCATCATGATTATCTCATATTGCATTGCATCATATTGCACCTCACTCATTATGACATTGTAAGTGGATTATTGAGTTACTAATTTATGTACATAAATTTGGATAGATGCTCCTTGTTGACTATGACTCCTTGAATTTGTCATACTTGTTGGATTGTATAAATGAATATGCATATGTAATTGTATATGTTGTGTGTGCTGGTTTTCTTGCGTGTAGGTTTGTAGTTTCGGAGGTATGTGGTTGGGATGGAAGGAGTGCTTACATTTTTCAAGTACCATTTTGTTGGGTACTCACCCTTGCTTCCATACTTGTGTAGGTTTTGAGCCAGGATAGAGAGTAATACCTTTCCTTGATCATCCGAGGCTTCTTAGGAGACTAAGAGAGGTGTATGGATTCATCTGATAGACACTCTTGTTTTTGGTTTTATATTTTGTTCTATTTAAGAAGTAAGACATTGAGACTTGCATAAGTTTTTTTCAATTCTGTTAAAATAGTGTCTTGTACATGTGACACCAGTCTTGGAATAATTTTAGACTATGATTTCTATGTTTTTGCTTGTTCTTTCCTTTCTAGAGTATACGCTTTAGCTTTTGCATTTCTTAATTATTTCTTATAAGGCTAACTTGCCTTGGTAGGCTAAAGGCTGGTTCCATCACACTTAATTTCTGGCCATGACAATTTGGTATCAAAGTCCCAGGTCCATAGGTCTTAGATGTAAATAAACCCAGTTTAGTAGAGTCTTGAGGATCGATGTAGAGACGTTTGTTACTTATCTTTGAGAAGCTATAATTACTGTTAGAAAAATTCTCTTTTACTTCTTTCAATTTAGTCATGCGTGGATTCTTATGTTAGTGTTGAGTGTTCTTTGACAAATGTCCAGGACTAGAGCATCAACTTTTGATGGAAGAGGAAAGGCAGCCCCGGAAATCATTATTAAGACCACAACTAGGGATACAAGTAGGGGTAGAGTTAGAGGTCGAGGTAGTTTCTAGGTCTATGCCTGAGGAGTAGCACTAGCCCAAGATCATGAGAGGGATATTTCCTCGATCCTCAGGATAGAGGAGGTTAAATTCCTCCTGAGTATGTAGTTGCACCTTTGCTATAGGTTACATTGTTAAGGATGTTGGGAGTGCGTGAGAGTATGGCATAGACTGGTAGTCAGAAAAGCACACCCAGTGGATCTTAGGCTAGAGTGAGAGTATAGGTTTTACACAAGCATCAAATGCTGAGATTGTCAAGTAAAGTTGGGTAGCCAGCCATAGCTCTAATTATTGATGTAGATCTAGCACCAGTGGTTGAGGGTCAGGGTGCACCTATAGTTGTTTTGAATGAGGACAAAGGTTCCTTTATAAGAAGTTCAAGAAGATAGATCGACCATAATTCCATGATAGGACTACCGAGGATGCCTATTGTAACACACCAATTTTCTTTAGCTAAGATTGAACCATGATTTATATGATATGGGATTTTAATTGATAATTATTAATTTAGCATAAATGTTAAATTCATTTTTTTAGTGTGGAAATAGAATTATAGATGATAAAACGTCGTACTTCTAATGTAAGATTTATAAAAGTTAGATGGACCAAGGACTTTTAGGTTGTATATACATGGTAGGATAAGTACCTAAGTATTTAAAGTATATTAGATGTAATTTAGAGTCATAAGGGATCTTTTACATCATGCCAAGTCCAAAGAATTTCTACCAATTAAGTTTTTGTATGAGTTGATAGAAGAATCAATTTCAAATGACCATATCTACTAAACTAAAATGAATTAGGTGACTCAGAATATATCAAATCAAATATAATTAAATTATCTTTCAAAGCATTTAATTTCGCCTTAATCAGAGTCCGAAGTAAAATGTTATGACCATTTTAGTGAAGGAGTGCAGAGCTGTCTGAAGGTCCGCGTCAGCTCCACATCGTGGACCTTTATTAGATGAGTTAAATGATGTTTTTTCCTTTGGAGGATACTTTCATCCCAAAACCTTTGGGGGTTTATTTAAAGTCCTAAAACGTAAAAAAGTTAGTTTTGATAATTAAAAACCTCTCCTTCACTCCCAAACATAAAAACATAAGAATCTTTAAGAAAGTCATCAAGTTAGGATTATCTTTCAAGATTCATCCTCAAGGTGAGTTATTCTTCATAAATTTCAATCTACCCAACCCAAATTTCTTCATCTATTCATGCATCTCTAATAAAATCTTAAATCATAACGTAGGGTTTCAAGAAGATAAATTCAAGAATCCCAAGAAAGAATTTCTTGATTATTCTTTTACAAGAATTAGGGTTCTTCATTAAGAACTCTAAAAACTCTAAGTCAAGAATTCAAGAATCAAAGATTATTCCTTCAACCAATGTCCCTCTGAGTTCTTTCACCTTGAAAGAACTACCAACATCAAGGATTTTTCCAAGAATCCTAACATTCATCAAATTTTAATGGCAATATCAATTTTTTAGGTATGTAAGGCTACATAAAGTGTTGGATTACATTCATCCACGTGCCCCTTCGTTTACTTGAGTCAATAATTATGAGTATAAATCACTTGTTTTAAATCTCATGGTTCTTGAGTTTTAAATTCTTGTACAAGATTGAGTTTTTTTAATATATTTGAGTTAATTTATGAGTTGCACCATTGTTACTTTGAATTATGAATGTATTTTACATGCTTGATATTCTAACCCTAAATTTAGTATTTTCCTTGCTTATTGATTAAATTGAAAATTATGAACCCAACCTTCTAAATTGATAATGTGAACCTGAGAAGTATGTTTTCTTGCTTCATATATGCATGTAACGAGTATCTATCATGTCTTATGTATTGAGCATGGATAATATGATATCACTGGACCATAATTTGTAAGTGTCTTGCATAATATGAATTGAGTCTTGAATTACATTGTTTGAGTTCCCATTTTGAGTTATGGAGTTGATTGAGAAAGTTGATGTTGAATTTATTGAGATGCGTTTGAGTTGATGAGCATATTTTAGTCTTATAAGGAGTATTGAGCACCGAGTTGGGTGGGAAGAGTCAAACCAGAGCTACGTTGCCAACATAAGATAGTCGCACAAGATAATTCTGGTGGCCCATCTTCCCATTTGAGGAAGACTCTCTTAGGATCTGAGAGAGAGAGAGTTAGAGGTTGACGTCCTATTCCTTGGCAAGTTTAGGACGGACGTGGCTGTGACATCTTCTAGTTGTACATCACCATACTAATGGTGGGGTGGAGAGTTATGTTGGTTAGAGAAACTCCTAAGAAAATAGTTGAGTTGAGAATATCATTATTTTCGAACTGAGTTGCATTAATCTAAACACTGAGTCTGTTTTCTAAAGCCCAATTTCAAAACTTAAACTTGCATCTTTTTAATTGAGTTGAGTTATACGATGAGGAGTTGAGTCTTGAGTTGAGTTAGTTGATTGAGTCTGAGGCTTACCTATTTTAAGCCATTTTACACACCATACAATCCACGTACTGATGCTACTCAGCGCTGCATCATTTCATGATGTAGATATAGTAGATAGAGGACTTCAGAAGGTGCACTATTGAGGTTCAGAGTTTTCGAGCTCCAGAGCCTAGTGACCCCCCTATTATTCGGAGGATCCTTCCTTTTATTTTATCAATTACTTTGTTTTCATTGAAGTTGGGTAGTCATAGTTTATCATGATACCATCTAGACATTTAGAGTAGAGGGTTCATAAATTTTTAGTAGAGCATTGTTGAGTATTTCATTTCCCAAACTTAATCTATTTTCTTGAGACTATTTTATGATATCTTTATATTTCCCGTAATTTTTTTACATGACTATTCTTCCATTATTGATTAAGATGTGATGATGAGGCAAGTGGTTCGCTTAGGGACTAGCAATAGTCTTTGAGTGCTGATCACACCTAGGGTACCCTCGGCATTACACCTATAAGTTTAAGTCTATGTGCAGAGAGTTTGTCAAATCCCAAGCCCAGAGCCTAGACGTGACACAGTGAATGGAGAACTCGAAGGAATCCCCAAAGAAGCCTCTTAGAATATCAATCACACATCCTTGGTCGTGTAAGTAATTAAACAACAAGAGTATAAATAAGGGTAACGAGAATAAGGGAAGTATTTGATAACATAAAACATAGAATAGTCAAAGCTCAAAGCATAAGTACATTATTTGTTCTAACAACAACACTAAACATAGATTTGAGTGGGGGCCAAGATACTTTTTGAGCTCACCCTCATAGTACTAAGAATTCAACAAAAAAATAGGAAAATAGCAAAAGTATCATAGATAGTGTCCTCGAACTTGAGGACTCACCAAGGCTTATTTCCAAAGCACCAAACTAGCCACGTGGAGGATGATCGAGAGGTGCTCTGGTTCCTACATGGAAACATCATGAAGGCATAGAGTGTGCGATAGTACTTTTGAATGTACTAAGTTTATAGGATGCAATGCAACAAAACATAGCTACATAGTCAAAATACATAATCATAAGCAATCGATAAGTATAGTAACAATATGGCATTCATGATCAATGTTGGAAGGAAAACATGCTTGTAAAGCATATAGCTTGAGAATATAGATTACATGTATAGGAAGTGACCATCATCATAGACTAAGCAAGCTAGTACTTCAAATCCAAGGCATATCACCCCCTTGGAAGGCGATTGAGGTATCTACCCCTCAATTGGTAGATGGGCATAGCACCCCACCCCCCCTCACACACACACACATAGTGGTCAAAGTAAATAACCCTCAACATAGTAGATAGGCATAACACCCCCCATTAAAGTGGCCAAGGTATATATCCCTCAACATGGTAGATGGGCATAGCACCCTCCATCAAAGTGGTTGAGGGATATCACCCCCTCAACAATGTGTGGTCAACTTGCAACATTATAGATACTTTTCATAAATTCAATACATACATACAATCCATTCATCATCATAGAGTCAGTTAAATCTTACGTCATGCAATAGACTATCAATAACTCAAGAATCCTTAACAAGACATTTTATCAAACACTTGATGGGTGTGTAATGCTAGTTCAAGATCATGCAATTCAAGGATGAAATCATGTGAGAAAACTTAATGTAAATCAACTATCCAACACTTGGTAATACCCTCATGTAAGATACATTGAAACCCCCCATCAAATCTCAAATAGATCATAGATTCATAGCTCAATACATGCTTACACAGTCAATATTAACCCCAACATAGTTTATCATCAACTTTCATAATAGAGATACCCACAGATTATCAAACTTGAAAATATGGAATTTACATAATAAGGAAGGTTGGGCACCATGGGTGAAAGGACCCAACGGTTGAAACCACATACCTCAACTTTGGTGATTTCCTTTATGAAGATTTGAATGAGAACTTGAAGCTTGAATGAAATTCTTGAGATCTGAAAATGAGTTTGGGACACTTGAATTTGGATGAAATATTTGGCTAAGTGTTAGAGATGGTTTCGGGAATGCCTTGATTGATATAGAGTTGAAAAATGACTAAGTATACGTGTTTTTACGCATAGGAGGGCATGGGCTTAAGACCCCAAGGCCTTAGGCCAAAACTAAAAAACTGGGAACAAAATAACACTGGTCCATTCCCTTGGCGTGTCTTGGCTAGGGCACGGACCCTATCTGGATTTCGTAAATTTGCAAGAATACATTTTCGCTATGGGTCCTCTAAAATCAGGGTTATGCCCATTTTTCACTCAAATTTACCCCCTGATCTTGAATATGAAGTCAGGTTTTCAACATCACACATGCATTTTGGGATATACAAAATTTAGATTATGGGCATTTTCGAGGCACATTTTTGGGCATTTTTGGGGTGTTTCAATATCTCCCCCTTGGGAACATTCGTCCACGAATTACAAAGAAACATATATAAGAGAAGTAATCAAGATGACTTAGCCCAACATATGAATACAACAAACACATTTAGACATCATTTCAAAAAGTTCAACATAAGTGTCAAAAATCATCATAAACATGTCAACATAAACATGAGTGCATGCAAAATGACATGAGGGCTGAAACTTGAGACTTGAAATCATAGAAGAGATTAGTTTTGCTAGCTTAATCTTGATAAAAATGAAAGAGGTATGAATATCATTTCTTCATGTCCACTCCAGCTCCCTATGTGACACTTTCGACATGATGGGTCTCCTAAAGGACCTTAACGAACACCACACCTTTATTCCCCAACCTTAAACTCAAGACCTCTTGTTCTTACATTGGAATAGGACTTTTACCTACCTTAATCTATATTCAATATTTCTCTTATAGACCTCACCTCCTCTAAAGATCCATAGCCAAATTGGGTATAATAAAAGCCATCTCACCAACACAACTCTCTTAAATCTCTATACATCTTTGTGGAACTGGGTGAATAGAACATGATGAGTTATGAACCTCATCTAAAAACCATCTTCCTTAAGTCATCGACATTAGGCACACACAATCTACCTTGGTACCTGAAGGCACCATCTCCCCCTTGGGAGAAAACCTCCACTCTACCATCCTTCACCAAGGCCTTCAACTCTAGCAAGGCGGGGTTAAGATCTTGTTTTGCCTTTACCTCTTCAATAGAAGAAGACTTAGAACCATCAATAACCTCTACACTACCATTATCACCTTCTTCCAACCTAATTACCAATCTATCCAACCGATGGACCTCTCTAGCCACCTTTTTGCCACCATCAACCACATGTGCTAGACTATCCTATTTACTTAGAGCGTCGGCCACAACATTAATTTTACCAAGGCGATAATGCACACTCATACCATAATCCTTAAGAAGATCTAACCACCTTCTTTGTCTCAAGTCAAGATCCTTTTGGGAGAACACATATTGGAGACTCTTATGATTAGTAAACACATCAACATGCATCCCATACAAACAATCAAAGCAAATACCATGGTGGCTAATTCAAGATCATTGGTAGGATAATATTTTTCATGTACCTTAATTTGTCTAGAGGAATATACTATCACCTTACTATTTTGCATCAAAACACAACCCAAACCAATTCTTGAGGCATCATAATACACAATAAACCCCTCCAACCCTTCCAGTAAAGATAAGATAGGAGCAAAGACAAGCTCATCTTTCAAAGTTTGGAAACTCTTTTAACACTCATTGGTCCACACAAATTTTGCCTTCATATGGGTCAACTTAGTCATGGGAGAAGCAACAAAAGAGAAACCATTCATACACCACCGATAATATCCCACTAATCCCAAGAAATATCTAATATTCGATGAAGTCAAATGTCTAGGCCAATTTCTAACTACCTCCGTCTTCTTAGGATCTACCTTAATACTATCACCCAACACCATATGACCTACAAAGGCAACCTCTTTCAACCATAACTCACATTTTTCATATTTACCATACAACTTCGCCTCCCTCAAGATTTGCAACACCGCCCTCAAGTGATCCATATGCTCCTCCTCACTGTGAGAATAGACCAAGACATCATCAATAAAACCCACCAAAAACAAATCAAGACAGAACCTATTCAAAACATCCATGAAGATAGTCAGTGCCTTAGTCAAACCGAAGGACATAACCACAAACTCAAAGTTTTGATATCTAGTTCGGAAGGTCATGGGAATGTTACACTCCATCACTTTCGCTTGGTGATTCCCGGACTGGAGATCAATCTTAGTGAAGAGACTAGCCCCTTAAAGTTGTCAAAAAAGATCATCAACCCCTTGGTAGAGGGTACTTATTCTTTCTAGTGATCATATTTAGTTGCTAGTAGTCAATGCACATTCTACGAGTATTATCCTTCTTCTTCACAAGCAACACCGGTGCACCCTAAAGTGATTGGCTAGACCTAATAAAATCCTTTTCCAACAAATTTCTCAATTGCTTCTTTAACTCCTTTAACTCCACGGGGGCTATACGGTAAGGGGGAATATATGGGTTGAGTATCGGGAAGAAGGTTTTGTCACGCCCCAGATCCCATTAGCACGGACCAGCACCCATTGCCGATAAGGCTCGGGAGAACGAACCTATATCTATGCACTTTTTAGACATATTAAAGGGGATTTCTATCATCATTGTACCTTTAAGAAAGTAAACAGTAATAACAAGCCAAACAAAAATGCATATGGATAAGCCATTGGGGCCACAGTGTCTAAGGTACGTGACGTTACCATACTTTAGTTTACATAGTCTACAAAGCCTCTAATAAGAGAATGTATCTGCTAAAGGTTGGGACAGGCCCCGCCTCGATTAACTGTGTAATACAACATATAAGATCTAGACACACATAAAGCTCTGAAACAACCTAGAGCTTAATAACAGCAGCTGGATACCCTGTACTTCTACTTGGGAGATCTACTAGCACCAGTACCTGCAGCATGAAATGCAGGTCCCCTATAAGGGACGTCAGTACGAGATAATGTACTGAGTATGTAAGGTTGAAGATACTATATATGTCTAATAATGCAAATGAAACTATGCATTGGTGTAGGATAAGAGAACACCTTTGATAACTTTGGAATCATGTACTTTATGTTCTTTCTATTACTTTGCCTTTATTGTATAATTTGTGCACAACCGTAATATAAATGGCCAACTAATCAATGGTAATACTATATCGGGATAATCCCTGGCTAGGTTCTTCCTTAACCCCTTGGGCTACCACCCATGATAGGATCGTCCCTGGCTAGGTGATTCTTCCACCCCTCGGGCTACCACCCATCAATAAACAATATACTTTGTCTTTCAATTATGTTTGAAATAATTCTTTTGGTGGTAATAATATTGGATCTCTAGGGCTGTATATACAACATATGACATGTAGAAAATCTTAAAAGACAATATGGCAATGAAGAGAGTATGTTACATAACGAATGCAATACATATGAAATGAAACAACTCATGCACGATACTTAGCAATAATAGTTCAGGTAACTTGATATCCACATATGAATGTAGATTCAAAGATGATTATTATGGGATGAACATGTAATAAAAATGGAGACACAATTAATTGTTGTGTCGGAGTTGGTAAATACCTTTATGTACCAAGGAGAGATCTATGTTTCATGTCAAATGATAAGAAATCAAGTAACCCTACATACCTCGTTGTATGACCTCGTTACTACCTTGGAGTGACTACGTTTTTCCCTAAATACTTATCTATAGTATTTTAGGCAATAAGACTAGTATTAGCAATGACAAAACATTTCTTAGAAGCCCAATACCATAAAACAAACATCCGGGCAGCAAACGTTTAATTAGTGACGCAGGAACATTTCTTCATCTTTTTCACTTATAATTCATATTTTCTAAAAACCTTTCTTATATAGATTTCATATGCTTCTTATTTCAGACTCTCAGTAGTCTTAAAACAGCCCATAAGACACAACACATAACAGTTCTTCACAACATACAAACTAACGACACAACGTTACATCCTTTCCCCACATTTCGACATCAAGAATCCCGAATCTTTCTTAATTTTACCTAAATTGTTTCTAACTATTTCACAACATAAAACTAGTATTAAAATAGCCCACAAATAGTCCCAAAGTAGGTTAAGGTCGTGGGACAACATATTACAATTTTCAGCTTCCAAGTTTCTTTTAAGAGTAAAATTACGACGTCGTAAAACAACTCATCTTTGTGGATTGTAAAAGTGGTGTAATAGCTTAATTACATGACTAACAACCTATAACTTGTTAAAGAATAAGTCTTACTTCATAATTCAGCCAACCAATTAAGATAAAAGTCTCTTGAACAACAAGAAACATTCATAACAATACTTAGGACACATGTTGTCCAGAATTTCCAGCATAACATAATAGCATATACTTCTTATTTTTTATGAAGAACCCATACTAAATACACAACTATAATCACTTAATTTTACCTTAAAGGTTCATATCTTCCTTCAAGAGCCTTAGAGGATTGTATTTTCAGCTTGGTAAAGTGAAATAGATAGAAAACAAGAGTGTTTTGGAAAGCTGAAATATTGTTCAAATGCAATGCCTTTAGAGGCTGCATTTGATCCATTTTTAGAGACTTTCTTGGCCAGCTTTCTTTTTCAATTTTGATCATATATTGCCACCTATAAATACACTTGTGATATAGCAGCTGGTCAGCTTGGTAAAGTGGAATAAAGTGTAGACAAGTGTCTTTTTAAAAAACTGCACACTTCTTTAAAAAACTGAAAACTTGTTTGAATTGGCAATGACTAGAGGGCTGCTCTTATGCCATTTTTAAGGACTTATTTGAAGAAATTTCTCTTGACATTTTGACCACACATGTACAACTATTAATACACTTGTTATTCAACAGCTTGTCCCTCATAATTGGACTTAAATGGGTGACACATTTGATGGACCTTGGCTGCCCATTTTCCAGCTTTCTTCTTACTTATGTTTGGGCCTAATTTAGCAAAGACATTGTGAGGTCTTTGATCCCCTGTTAAATATCCTCCTTGGACTGAACATGTAGTCCATTTATGATTCTAAAACTTGGACAAAGGTTACACCCTTAATACAGACTTTATTCATAATCGAACTTGGACAAATTCGACGCCGGGCCTCGTCTCAGTTTAGTTTGCAAAAAGCTAAGCAAGTAGGTGACTTCCCTACTAAATTATTAATACATATAAGCATCTCAATTATTTTACTTTTTTTAGGGTAGTGACCTCCTTAAATTAATATAAACATATATACATTCAACCCACTTAAGCGTTAGAAACACATATCGCCCATTAACACGAGAGTCAAGCACTTGTTTAACAATTGGCACTAATTTAACCAAACCATATCATGTTTCACTAAATAGCATTAGTACATGAAAAATGTGGGGTGTTGCAGTTATATACCAAAATCTATTTCTCTTTTGAGGGGAACACCGCGAAGCTCATCGAGAAAGATATCAAGGAACTCATTAACCACTGGAACAGACTCTTTAGGAAGGACTTTTGACTCAACATCCCTTACCCTCACAAGATGATAGAGACAACCATTGGAAATCAACTTTTGGGCTTAAATGCAAGAAATAAATCCACCCTTTGACCACTACATCACAACTCACCCACTCAAGGATGGGCTCATTAGGGAATTGAAATTTGACTCTACGGGTTCTACAATCAATAGAAGCATAATATACATGCAACCAATCCATTATAAGAATGACATCAAAACCCATCATATTTAATACATCAAAATAACAAAGCAAGATTTTATGAAAAAATAAAAACAGGACAATTTCTATAGACTCTTCTAGCAACAATGGATGCACTAACAGGAGTAGACACCTCTTAAGGCTCACACAACAATTCGGGACTAACTTGAAGCTTGTAGAAATTAAAGGATTAATAAAAGGATTAATAAAAGGAAGAGTGGCACTCGGGCCTATCAATGCAACATATCAAAATTAAAACTTTTAACATAACAGTGACGACATTAGGCACCTCATCCATGCCTTGTCTCCCTTGAAGAGCATATAACCTATTTTTCCTTGGAGCACCCCCTTGTTGGCCTTGTCTTCCCTTTGGACCCGCATTTTCACCTTGGCCTTGAGGACCACCATCCCCAACTTTACATTCAGCATGAGGACAACCACTCACTTTGTGACCAAATCCACCACAACCAAAGAAAGCGTTAGTGTTCTTCAAACATGGGACACCATGGCCTTTCCCACACTTTTGGCATTTAAAGCAAACTTGAACACCAACACCCTTACCTTTCCCTTGAACATATCGGCAATTAGAAACCTTGCGGCCCATCTTGCCACAGCCAAAGCATGCACCCATGTTTCTCTTACATGTGCCATTATGGTTCCTCCTACATTTTGGGCACTTAGGACAGGTCACTCCACTATTATTACTAGGCTTAGCATGCAGAAGCCTGCCTTCAAGTTGAGCCATCCTTCCCCCTTTACTTGGAGGCCTCGGGGAAATCCCTCATCTTATGCCCAATACTCCCAGACTTGAAACAACCCTCAACTCCCACAAAACACTTCCCATGATGCTTCTTGCCACACCCTTGATAATTGATGAAATTGATCCTTTCCTTGTAGTACTTGGGCACCGGTGGATTAGTAGAAGATGAGGCACCACTAACACGGGCCCTCTTAGCCTCCCTTTCCTTGCCCTTGTCCATGAATTCTTGGGAGCACCGACTTATTGGTTGAGTTGAATTGTCACCGCTTTGGCTAATAGCCATAAAGCATTATGAACCTCCACACTTAATAGGTCACTATCTTATCCACCACCCTGAATTGCTTGCGTAATTTTCTAAAATATAATGATTAGGAATTAGTAATAAGCCATAGAGGACTTAGCTCTACCGCATGACATATATTATAAAGAAGTGAAACATTTCCTAAAATGCCTCAAAGCCTCCCATTCATAGTTAATCGACGGGGTGTGTTGGATTCCAAGGACCATTAAAAATCTAGTGCTCTGATGCCAAGTTTTCCATGACCCAAGCCTAGGGCTTAGATGTGACACGACAAATGGAGAACCCGAAGGAACTCCGAACAAGGCTCTTAGCATATCAATCGCATATCCTTTATTGCGGAAGCAATTAAAAAACAACAAGAGAGTATAAATAATGGTAAAGGGACTAAGGGAATTCTTTGATAGCATAAAACATTGAAGAGTCAAAGCTCAAAGCATAAGTACATCATTTGTTCCAACAACACCTCCAAAAATAGATTTGAGCGGGGGCCAAGACACTTTCCGTGCTCACTCTCATAGTACCAAGAGTTCAACAAAAAAATAGGAAAAAACCAAGAGTAGCATAAATAGTTTCCTCAAACTTGAGGACTCACCAAGGCTTATCTCCAAAGCACCAAACTAGCCATGTGGAGAATAATTGAGAGGTGCCCGGCTTCCTACATGGTAACATCATTTAGGCATAGAGTATGCGTTAGTATGTTTGAATGTACTAAGTATGTACAATGCAATACATCAAGACATAGGTACATAGAAAAAATACATAATCACAAGTAATGTATAAGGGCATGCATGATCAATGCTAGAATTAAAACATGTTTGTAACACATATAGCTTGAGAATATAGATTATGTTTGTAGGAAGAGACTATCATCATAGACCAAGTAATCTAGTACTTGGAATCCAAGGCAAATTACCCCCTTGGAAGGCGATTGAGGTATCTACCTCTCATTTGGTATATGGGCATCGCAACCCCCCTCCCCCATCAATGTGGTCAAGGTATATACCCCTCAACTGGTAGATGGGCATAGCACCCCCTCATCAAAGGGGCCAAGGTATATACCCCTGAACATGGTAGATGGGCATAGCACCCCCTCATCAAAGGGACCAAGGTTTGTACCCCTCAACACGGTAGATGGGCATAGTACCCCCCATCGAAGTGGTTGAGGCATATCACCCCCTTAACAAGGTGTGGTCAACTTGTGATACTATAGATACTTGTCATGAATTCTATGTATACATACAATCTTTTCATCATCATAGATTCATTAACTCATTAGCCATAGATAATCCAACTTTAAAACATGAAGTTTACATAAAAAAGAAGGTTGGGCACCATGGGTGAAAGGACCCAATGGTTGAAACCCATATATATCAACTTTAGGGATTTTCTTGATGAAGATTTGAATGAGAACTTCAAGCTTCAATGAAATTCTTGAGATCTGGAAATGAGTTTGCGACACCTGAATTTGGAAATGTTTTAGAGAGGGTTTTGGGAATGTCTTGATTGATATAAAGTTGAAAAAGGACTAAATATAGGTATTTTTAAGCATAGGAGGGCATGGGCCCAAGACCCCAAGGCCTTAGGCCGAAACAGAAACAGTGGGAATAAAATAACACTGGTTTGTGCCCCTGACACATCGCATCCAGGGCACGAACCCTCTCTGGATTTCGCAAATTTGCAAAAATAAGTTTTCGCTACAGGTCCTCTAAAATCAAGGTTATACCCATTCTCCACTAAATTCTTCCCCCTGATCATGAATATGAAGTCAGATATTCGATATCACGCACAGATTTTGAGATATATGAAATTTATAATTGTGGGTATTTCCGAGGCACATTTTTGGGCATTTTTTAGGTGTTTTAGAGTTATTGGGGACTATTGGTTTAGTCTAGTCCCATGGTGTTCTTTATGACACTCTTCAAGTTTGTGGACTAGTGAGGGAATGGTGGAGAACATATTAAAGTTCTCCGCTAGGTGGGTCTTTTCCAATGACTTTGGAAACTTTCTTTAGTGCATTATATGATCATTTATTCCTTGGAGTGTGAGGGAAGAGAGTCACTTGAGATCTTAGAGCTTGAAGTAGGATAGGATGTCAATCATTGAGTATGAGATTTGTTTCTTCCATCTAACCAGATATGCTACAACCATCATCCCTTATGAGATAGAGAGGGTTCGTAGAATGTGAAGGGGCTAACCTATTCTATCAAGGAAGTTGTGTTTTGGGTTGATAGAGAGGGAGTTGCTTTCTAGTCTATGGTGAGTGTCATTAATGAGGCACAGCTAAGAGAGAGAGAGAGAGAGAGAGAGAGAGAGAGAGAGAGAGAGAGAGAGAGAGGGGAATAGGGACCCTAAGAGAGCGCGCGCATTAGGTGAGTGCTTTGGTGCCTCATCTAAAGACCACGGG
>JAOTQR010148843.1:0-19494 GCA_025774065.1 Solanum ossicruentum
GTTTAGCTACTCATATCTTAGGCAAATAAAGAAACAATGAATAGAGAAGACATGGTTAATCACTTACCCAAGAAGATCGAAGAACTAGAATACCCAATGTGTATTGAGAATCACAAGATTGAAAGATCAATTTAATCCACAAATGAATCTCTTCTCCAAAATGTAGTCTCCAAAACTAAAACCCTAAGAATATTCTAATTTCTTGCTCTGTACCCTATTCTTAGCTGCTCTCTATGTACAAAAAATTGAAAACTTCTTTTAAATGGCCTAGTATTTTCTATTTATAGTACTTATAAACAAGTCCCTAAATTAATTAGAAAACCTAGTCAGTGCATGATAAGAGTCGCAGTTATGACATCTAACTAGGGTCACTAGCCGTAATTAGGCTCTCGTGGTCAGCCTCCAACATCTTTGACTTCACTTATACGAAACACCTTCACAAGTCATAGTCTACTCTATGATTCGTATCAACTTCTCATAGTCCACATTTGCATCACTTGGTCCAAATCTGACCAACACAGGAAATCTCGATGAAACCTCCTTTTACGACCCATAGATGGAACTACGACTCATAACTGGGTCTCGTGTGGCTAAACTACAGCTTTTGCTTCAACACTAGAAACCTCCATGAGACCACCACTACGACTCGTAACTGGGCTATGACTCGTAGAGGGTCTCAGATGCCTTCAAAAACTGCAAATTTTTCCAAAATTATGCCAACCTGCTTTTCCTGTAAAAACAAACACAAAAAATACATAAAAACCATAAAAGTCACATTGAGAACACACAAAATTCTAAGTTTTAGGTATCAAATGTGTTGTATTTTGATAGCACATCAACACCCTCAACTTAGCATTGTTGCTTCTCCTCAAGCGACGACTCAATCTATATAGATAATAAAGCAACACATAGCAATCAACCCAATGGCGTATACCATACTCAATCCAACTCAAGTACCCATATCAGCTTTTTCAAAACTAAATCATATAGCTATTTGGAAAATCAAAGCATATTATTGCATTTGACAACACAACTATGACAAATAAAGGAATATCAACAATCCACAACACTGAACAAGTAAAATGTTGACAATGCAATGTAAATGCCCTTACAGGAAAGAACTCCCTCTCAAACACTCAATGCAAATTTTAGAATTTAACCATAGGATTGTGTAAGCACACTCAATATCACAACTGACATTCATGAATGATGACCAATACCATAGCCTTTCCCATATACTCATGATACGGACTTCAAACTAATTGGACTAGGATCACTTTAAGACTTTATAAGCATGTAACGTAGGCTCATGGGGATTTGGTATGGAATTTTGGACAACTAATGACTAAAGGCTGACCTCGAACCACACTTTATAACACTTTCACTTTACCAAGTCAATCATTTCCACCTTATTCTCCCTTTTTTCTGTATATTCAAGCTTTTTCAGGTATTTTCTCCTCATTTTCACACATCATTTTGCTTGTTCAACTCAATCTAAGGAATCGTTTTCTCTTTCTATCACCTAGTGCATGATATTTTTTCTCTTTCTTCACATTCCCCACTCACCACCTCATTTTTGCTATTTTACCCCTACATTGGCAACCCTCAACTTAGGCCTTTAGCCTATATCGAAGTGCACAATATCTATTTCCCAAACCAAGGCCACGTTTGGTAGCCATCCTCAGCTTAGGCTTTTCTTTTTTGCCAAAATCAAGGTTCACAATGCTCAAGGATAGACCAGGACCAATTTCAAGGTATTTCACTAGATAAGGTTAGGCTAATCAGGTATTAAGAAAGAAATGGTACATGTAAGGCTCAAATATTTAGAATAGGGGATGAATTTCTCTTTTGGTTGGTCAATTTAGGCAAAGTGGACTAATTCGAAGAACAAGGGCCTAAGATCCCTTCCTAATTCATATAATCTACAATCCAACTTAGAGTAACAACGCAAGTTCTTAACCAGCACACAATGCAAGAATATAACAAAATCAGCTTAAACACACATGGCATTGCATACATAGCCAACAAAAACTCACAGGTCATGCTTCATATATCAAATTTCCCTCACTTAATCAGAACAGATATTGCCAAATCATTCAAAAATGCATGGTTGCAATATAACCACTACTAAAAAATTTTGATGGGTACCAATTAAAAACATCAAAAACAAGGTACATGATATAAGTTCAACTACTATATGCTATAAATATTATCTAAGACATCCTAAACATGTTGGTTCAACAAAAATTAAATACCCATATGAAAAAGAACACAGGCAAGAAAATCTTGGGATCAAAATTTGGGGTAGTTATAGACCAAAATCTACTCAGACTTTACCCCAGTCCCTAACTATCCACACCCCATCAAAAACTTTCTACGTTGTCCTCAATGTACAATATCAAAAATCAAAGTAAGTACAAGGGGTCAAAAACAAACATGTCTTGGTGCCTAAGCACTAGTCTCGGTCTACATCTGATCATCTTCCTCTTGCGAGGTAGTCTGCACAGTAACCGCACCGGATGAGCCAAAACCAATACCTCTATCACGCTCTTGGGATCTTATCAACTCTTCTTCTTCTTTATACATCCTCAAGACTCATCCGAGCTCACCCTCTGCCTCTTCCTCATCAACCTCAGAGATCTTCGATCGCAAATGCCTATCCTATGTCTCATCACCCTCCACAAGGGGTCTCTTCTCGTGGGAAGGTTATGTGGAATCCTCCATGGTAAACAAATCAAATAGTAGCTCTGAAGGGGTAGGCTATGTAATTGTAACTGGTGTCACTAATGAAGAAGTAACGTCATCCCTCTATGTTTTACAATCCCATCATGCAGGGCTGACAGATCTGATGGCTAGGCCTTGGCTAACCTCTTATACCCAATCCTCAAAGGTATCAAGGCATGCATCCACTATAAAGATATGCTCCTGAACAGTAGATAAAGCGAATGCCTTATATCGCTCCTCTGACTCCACAACTGTCTATCAGACCCATGGCCTAAGTTATTGCATGAGCCAAAATAACTAAGCCTTAGTCTGTGATAACCACTGTTTCATGGACTGAATAGAATCTGCGATTACATGAACCATGCCCGATGTGGAAGTTTATGATGTAGTGGCCTCTAGTGCAGGAGCAGCTATAGTGGGACACCCCTCAACATCAACTGCCTTAGGCTGCTGGGGTCTCTCATCAGTAATAGCAGCTGGAGTGGTAGTGGGGGGCAGTCATTGAACCCTCCTATGGTGGCTCTAGAGCAAACATCTCAGGCATAGGAAGAGGTTGTGTCCTCTGAAGTGCCATAGGGTTCTCATCAACCTTAATCAGGCTGGGATCTAGAGTGTGCAAGGTTGATACCAAGTGGTCATGATGATGCACTATCTATACTTCGGATGTGATGCAGAGTCTGTAAATCAAGATCGGAAATGGAATTGATGTGGCCCTCTTGAGTGCCAACTCATGAATCTGCTCCACTATCATTCGGGCCCAATTAATTTCGTAGCCAACCAAGATACTGGCAACTAGTACTGCTTACTCCAGTGTAAGTGTGTTATCTGCTAGCATAGGTCAGATGCGATACCAGACAAAAGCCCACCAAAATGTAACAGGGAAAGAAAGTGAAGCCTTCACAATAGGTTCCGTATGCGTAGTGAACTAAGCAAGCTCTTACCTCTACTCTGTAATGTACCCGGCCAGCCATCTCAATAGCTTGGTCCTCTTCACCTAATCCTTTGAAATCAACATTGTTCGAGCCTACTGCAACTGTAATCAAAATTAGCCATCGACCTCGAAGCTTGGCACTTAGGAGAAAAAAGTACATGGTAGATCATCTCATCAGAAATATCGACCCACCACCCTCTCAATAATACCTCTTTCAATCTTGGTTGTGCGAGAGGTCTTTTTCCCTTAGGAAGATCACAAAGAATAGTGGTTGCATAAGCTGCATAGAACTCTTGCACCATAAGCGAGGCATATTATCCAAACTTATCCATCAGCAAGTCGAGTCCATATCAGGTCATAATGTCCTTCAGTCTTGGGACACGGCCCAATCCATCGCCAATAACCCGAGGCTTCTCATATATCGATCGTACGGTCTTGCCTTGACCCTATGGTTGTAGACCCTCTGTGAATATAGCCTTAATTCCCTCAACACCCCACTAATGAGTAAGATTTGTTGCTTAAGAAGCTAATGGGGCAACGGACGACTAGCCATCTCCTCTATCCTGGTGGCCATCCTCCAAACTAGACTCCATGCCCGAAGAAGTCATCAGGGGCAAACCATTATCACTCTCATCATCGCGTTCCTTATCATACTGGGAAGGACTATCACCACGAACTTGAGTTTGCCCAGCTCTGGTAACAGTTCTCATCTGCGGTTGAGATGCTAGTGTATCAGGCTGGGTATTATAATCCTCCATTAACCCACTCAAATGGGCTTGCTCATTACCTAAAATCTCTTCGCGTATAGGCTCATCAAGGAGTTTCTTTCTGAATGCCTCGATCTTTGAGTGTTGTCCCTTCGGGGCTATAGCACCTGAAGAATAAATGCAAACAAAACACCATAAGCCCCAACAATCAACAATAGAAAACAATAAAAGTGCATTGGATCAGTTGCAGCTAGGTGCCATGATAACCAGTTATGACTCGTAGCTAGAACTACGAGTCATGAAAGGGTTCCATAAACCAGAAGTGCACAACAAAAATAAAAAATATAACATTGTATGAGAGCAAGTTACGACTCTTAACTTAGGTTACAAGTCATAGACAAGTGTTGTATGGAGTTCCAAGAAGAAAAATTGAAACAGGAAAGAGTCCATGAAACCTGAAACGACCCCAAAAAGTGCCTAAAAATATGCCTCAGAAGTGCCCAGAATCGTAATTTCTATATATCTCAAAATTCATGAGTGATTTCGAATATCTGACTTTATATTCTTAATCAAGGGGAAATATTGAGTGGGCAATAGGTCTAACCCCGATTTTAAAGTGACCATATAAGAAAATAATTTTTTTAAGAATCAAATTCGAGTGAACATTTTGCACCCCTGGTGCGACGCGCCAAGGGTGCGCCAATGTACATTTTCTGCCCAGTTTTTCCATCTCGGTACCTTTGCGTTTTGGGCCTAAGTGTTCCCATACATGAAAATACCTATACTTAGCCATATTTCACCCTCATATCATTCAAGACATTCCCCAATACCTACTCACTCAAACACTTAGACTATTATTCCACTCAAAATCAAGTGTCCAAATCTCTTCCAGGTCTTAAAGATTTCACTCAAGCTTCAAGTCTCTGTTTCAATCTTCACCAAGGAATTCTCCCAAGTCAAGATACATGGGTTTCATTCAAGGGTTCCTTTCACCCATGAAGCCTAAGCTTCATTTTTTTTTATTAAATTTCATGATTTCAAGTTGATTTACATATGGGCCTTACTTATTATGAACTAGACTATGAACTATGTTGCGGTTTCATGAAATTATGACTGATTTAGCATGTTTTGAGCTATGAATCTAAAATCTATTGCGGTATTTGATGAAGGGTTTTAATGTATATTGCTTAAGGGTGTTATCAAGTATCGATGGATGGTTTTACATCAGGTTTTCTTGCATGATTTCATCCCTAAATTGCATGGTTTTGCACTAGCTCTACACATATGTCAAGCGTTTGATAAAATGTACGGTTATGGTTTCTTGAGGAATTGAAGGTCCAATGCATATCTTATGAGTTGAATGATTTTATGAATATGAAAGGAATATATGTATATAATATTCTACTATATCGTGTTGGAAATTGACATGCCCCACTTGGGGGGTTAAGAGCCCGGGTAACCATGTCGAGGGGTTTGTACCTCAATAACCAATCAAGGGGTTTGTACCTTGATAACCAGATTGAGGGATTACTACCTCAATCACCATGGGTGTTACGGTGCAATGGTCCACCAACCAATTAATGGATTTGTACCTTGATAATCGGGTTAAGGAGTTAGTACCTCAATCACCAGGGGTGGTAGGGTGAGACGATCCACCAACTAATCAAGGGGTTTGTACCTTGATAAACTATTAGTTCTACAATGATGGACTCTTCTTGCGCATGTAATATGTTCTATATAAGTATGATTTACTACAAGCATCATCCATGCATGTCATATTGTTATATGCTTATTCATTGCCTATGTTTTTGTATTTCGATAATGTTGCTTATCTCTAGTTGCATTGCATCCTACATGCTAGTACATTCAAATGTACTAACACAAACTCTATGCCTACATGATGTTACCATGTAGGGACCGGAGCCCCACTTGATCATCATCCTCTTCATGGTTAGTACAATTTCTCTCAAGCTAATTGGTGAGTCCTCTATTCCAGGGACAATGTCTATATTCTTATGCTATGTATTATGACTCTCTTTCTTTATGGTAGACTTTGACTATGAGGATGAGCCTAGTTACTTGTCTTAGCCCCCGCTAAGTTCCATGTTTCGAGGTGTTGTTGGACAAGCTATGTAATTATGCTATGAGTCTTGACTCTTTGTTTTTAGAAGTTTATGTTATGAAAGTTTCCCTTAGTCCCATTGCCCTCATTTCTAATCTATTAATGTCATTTACTTGCTTCCGCGACCAAGGATGTGTGATGATATGTTAAGAGGCTTGTTTGGGGTCTCTTCGAGTTCCCCATACACTATGTCACATCTAGGTCCTAGGCTTGGGCCATGACAAAACCCATCTACGACTCGTAGATGGTCTTTTATGATGAGTACATATGAATTTTAAGTCATTGTAACTTCCCACGAGAGGCAATTACGACTTGTAGACCCATATATGAGTCGTAAAAGACTCTCGTAAGCTAGAAACAACAGGTACCTAAAACACCTCAACTCATCACACAGACCCCAAGAACAATTTAAATACTATACTACCAGAATCAAAGCAAATTCATAAACACTCATATACCAAGCACAACTTAACTTGTAATCTAAACATAATTCAAAATAACTTACCCCATTGAATAGGATTTAGCCCTCAATACCCAATCATCTCGACCTTCCCCAAATTCATTCAAATGTATACCAACAGCACCACCCCCAAATCACAAACAACAACCATTCAATCATATTCCAAATGCACGTGGGGTATAGTTCAATAGGTATCACAAGCATTAAGCACCCCATAAATCTGACTAAATCAATATAACCCAAACACAATCATACTCTTGTGCAATTGATACTCAATCAGCATTCATAAACAAATTGCAATCATTCACTTAAACAAGGGACATGATATCATGGACATTCATCTACAATATCAAGTATTTAGTACTTAGCTTAGGGCATACATAATCAATGCAATTTATGATAACCCTAGCTTTTCATTGACAACTCAAATCCAAGCAATAATAGCAAGATAAAGTACCTATTCACTCATTATCATCAACTCTAATAATCACAAACAAGCAAATTTAGAGGTTAAATCTAAACCAAGAAACATGCCAAGTTTATAGATGAAGTTGAGAGAGAAAAATGAGATGAATGCTCAATAACCCTAGTTGCCAGAATTTCTTGCCGAAAATAGAGTTAGAGCGCCAGAAAATTGGTTGTAAATATTGAGGGAACAAGGTTTGGGGGAATTTTTTGGTAATTAGGGTTAAAATGGGGTTAAAATAATTTTGACCCCTTTTTATACTTTATCGAGTTCAAGCTTTAAAATCACTGAGTCGGGTCTATGAAACCCCAATAAGAGTCATAGCTTGGTATACAACTCATAAGTCCTAGTCTTGTAGACCACTTCAATACTTAGAAAAATTCAACAACATACCTGGGTTCTACGAACCCCATTCACGACTTGTTGTGTGGACTATGAGTCATAAAGTTGGCTCATAGATGGAGTGTACACTTAACCTTCTCATTGTAACTCTCTACGAGACAGGATTATGAGTCGTAAAGTGCAATAACACTCATAAGCCTAGTCGTAGAAATTGCATCAGATGCAATTCTCAACAAAACTTGAAATCTTTGTCCTGGACCTGTATACTCATCATAAAATACACTTGTACCTTGAATGCAACAAACCAACATCAAAAATATCAATCAAAACACGAACAAACAATCAACATAAAAGTTTCAAAAATTGAAAATAAACTCAAAACTGAGTTAGAACATGAGAAATACTTGGAAGCCTCCCAAGTAGTGCATGATTTATTGTCATGGCATAACTTAGTCATCTTGATTACTCAGAATTCCTCAACTTTTGGAGATTATTTATCTCTAGACTTTGCCTCTTTCATCATGCTACTCTAAATCTGATACAGTTGTGTTGAGATGAGTCTGAACTGATTGTTACATTGTCGAATTGCCATTGAATGTTGCTAAACTTTGTAGTTTATTTTGACAGTATCGAACTTGATCTTCATGCTCCTCTCGCGTGTCTACCCTTTTTCCCAAGTGAGAGAGCATATCTTCAACTCTAGAATTCCCATCTCCTTTATGGTGATGGTGTGGTAGAATGAACCAGTTACTCCTATCACACTCTTCCTCATGGCTTATATTTTTAGTGTGGTGGCTTCGTCGACTACTTCCTGGAGTTTTTAGACCTTATGCATGTTTCATGAGTATCTCCATATTTGCTTTGTTCAAGCATTTGGAAGATTTTTGCATTTATCTTTGCTTGCTCTAAGTTCCTATCTGAGGTATCCATGTAACTAGTTGGTTGCTCGCGAAAGGACTATACACATGGTGGATGTCAGCCAACTTATCCATATGGTCAACAACTTCTGCAAATGATTTCCCTAAGACTGAACCTCCCATAAGAGCATTCGCATATATTTGATTATCTAGGTCTAATGCTTGGTAGGAACTCACCACTAGCATTGCATCAGAAATGCCATGGTCTAGAGCATTCAATAAGCACTCTTTGTACTACTTCCATGTAGAATTTAGTGAATCACCAGGGAATTGCTAGAAGCTAATGATTTGGTCCCTCTGCTTAAACTTGTTTGACCTAACAAAGAGTCTTGCTAAGAAAGCCCTTTACAATTCCACCCAACTTGTGATCACACCTTGTGGAAGTTCAAATAACCACAATGATGCATTGCCTATGAGAGAGAATAGGAAGACACAAAGTCCCACAACATCCATAGATAGATGTTGTGTTCCCATTACACCCCTGCAAACATATGCAACATAGTGCAAATGGCCATGTGGATCTTCGGATGACAGGCTTGCAAAAGAAAACCATGGTCTTGCAACCTTTGGATTAGCTTATTAGAAATAGTGTTGTTAGCCGATAAAGGCGGCAATACAGTAGCTCCTGGGATGTTAGCATTATTTTGAGCCATTCATCTTGTAATCCGCTGAACCTCTAGGTCAATCGGAGCAAAGGAAATGTCTTGACTCCTTGTACTAGGTATAGAACACAGTATACCCTGCAAAGAAACTAAACCAATAAAAAACAAAAACAAAAGTAAGATATAAGAGAACTAAGAAATTATAACTTGAATTGTACTACAAGTGAATCCAAATCAAAGTCTTGCCATATTCCCCGACAATGACGCCATTTTTCTTTGATTACGCTCAAGATACACCTCTTTTTGAAGTAAAAGTGATCATCAAAGTAATAAACCTCACCAAGGTTAGGGTCAAATCCCACAGGGAATACGAGATTTTGCAACTTGGTTCACCAATAATCAATTCAAGAATTAACTAACTCGATTCCATAAAAGGGGGGTTTGCAATGATTGATAGAAAATTAATATAAATTAACTAAAATTGGAAGACGAGCAATAATGGAGAGTAATTTGGGTATTGGGTTCCCCATGATACAGTAACTCAACATCCCCGGATATCACAATTCTCAACTAGAATATTGCATGTAGGATGGTTTTCAACCCTTTGGTTAAAGATAAAGGTTGAATTTTACTATGGGACTTAGCCCATCTCCATAGTGTGCTCAACTAACCATTATCGATAGTCCCAGTCAACCTCCCTTTGGTCGACTTCGATTGATTAGATGAGAACACATCATTGAGTCCTGTTAATCATTCTCTTTTCCTATTCATTACCAACTGGATCGAGAAAATAACACCAGGTAAGTTCTAATATTGGCCACCACTAGAAAACATTTAAAATGAAGAGAAATAATTAATACATACAAATACCCATTCTAAGAATTGCAAATAATCTGGGTTTTCTAAATTAGATTCCCATGGTTCCTACAACCTCAAGTTGTGGGTTTAGCTACTCATATCTAGGGCAAATAAAGAAACAATGAATAGAGAAGACATGGTTAATCACTTGCCCAAAAATATTGAAGAACAAGAAAACCCAATGTGTATTGAGTATCACAAGATTGAAAGATGAATTTAATCCACAAGTGAATCTCTTCTCCAAAATATAGCATCCAAAACTAAAACCCATAAAATACTCTAATTTGTTGCTCTCTACTCTATTCTCAGTTGCTCTCTATGTACAAAAATTGAAAACTTCTTTTAAATGACCTAGTATTTTCTATTTATATCATTTACAAATAAGTCCCTGAATTAATTGGAAAAATTGGTCGACGTATAATATGAGTCGTAGTTATGACTCATAATGACGGTCATAAGTTGTAATTGGTCTTTCATGGTCAGCCTCCTGCATCTTGGACTTTACTGATATAAAACACCTTCACAAGTCATACTCTGATCTATGACTTGTATCAACTTCTCATAGTCCAAATTTGCATCAATTGGTCCAAACCAGACCAACACTAGAAATCTCTATGGAACCTCTCTTTATGACCCGTAGATGGAACTACGACTTGTAACTGGGTCTCATGTGGTTGAACTTTAGCTTTTGCTTCAACACTGGCAAACCTCCATGAGGCCACCTCTAAGACTCGTAGACTGAGCTACGACTCGTAGAGGGTCTCGTATGCCTTTAAAAAACCAACAAAAACTACAACTTTTCCCAAAATTATGCCATCTACTTTTCTTGTAAAAACAAACACAAAAACACATAAAAAAACATAAAAGTTTCATTGAGAACACACAAAATCCTAAGTTTTACGCATCACATATCCTATATTTTGATAGCACATTACTTATGTTCTGACCCTCCTTATTGAGGGAGAGAGCTTCGCGGTATATTATGATGTCTCCCATGTCTGGTTGGGTTGTGTATTAATGCAGTAGGGTCAAGTTATTGCTTATGCTTCTTTCCAGTTATGGGCCCACGAGCGTAACTACGCCACTTATGACTTAGAGTTGGTAGCAGTAGCATTTGCGCTCAAGATCTAGAGACACTATATATATGGTGTGCATTATGATATCTACACAGACCACCGGAGCTTACAAAATCTTATGACTCAGTGGGACCTTAATCCTCTCCAAAGATGGTGGATTGAGGTGATAGCTGACTGTGATCTTTTTATTTTACACCATCAGACCAAGGAATGTGGTAGCGGATGCCTTGAGTTGGAAGGCGGTAATTATGGGCATCCTAGTTTACTTGGTAGTTAAAAAGTGACCAGTTTTGAACATTCAGTCCCTAGCTAATCGATTGGTCCGATTGGATATTTTAGATTCCATTCGAGTATTGTCCTTTGTTAGGGCTCAGTCTTCATTGGTTGATCAGATTCGAGCTCGTCAGTTCAAGGATGAGTCACTAGTGGGCCTCTAAGACAAAGTGTTTCAAGGTACTAGGGGTCAGGCTACATTTGATTCAGATAGGGTTCTCAGATTCGATGGTCGATTATGTGTTCCTAGAGAGGGGGATGTGATACAGTTGATTCGACGCACATGATTCTCGATACTCTATCCACCCTGGTACAGGTAAGATGTGTAGAGATTTAAGTGTAGCATTACTAGTGGGATAGCATGAGGAGAGATATTGTAGACTATGTATTGTTTGGCCTCAGTTGCTAGCAGGTCAAGGCCGAGCATCAGCGGCTTGGCAGAACACTCCAGTTGTTGCCTATTCCCAAGTGAAAGTGGGAGCTTATGACTATTAACTTTGTTGTAGGGATTCGTCAGACCTTTAGGGGTTATGATAGCATTTGGGTAATAGTTGATCGGTTGACTAAGTCTGAACACTTTATTCTGATTCTTTCTACATTTAGTGCTGGGTGGTTAGCCCGTATCTATATTCAGGAGATAGTCCATTGCACGGGGTGCTTATACTGATCATAACTGACGAAGGGTCATAGTTCACCTCTAACTTTTGGATGGCTTTTTAGAAAGAGTTGGGCACCTGGGTTGTTGAGCATGACATTTCATCCCCAGACTGATAGACAGTATGAGCTGACTATACAGGTTATGGAGGATATGTTATGGGGCTGTGTGTTAGAGTTTGGAGGTTAGTAGGACCATTTCCTTCCATTAGTTGAGTTTGCATATAATAATAGCTACCATACCAATATTCAGATGGTCCCGTTTGAGGCATTATATGGCCGGTGATGTTGTACTCTAGTTGGGAGGCTTAAGTCTTCAGAGGTGAGTTTGTACAACACAAATTTGTTGCAAGATGCCCTGGCCAGGGTTTGAGTTATTCAGGATAGACTGCGGGTAGCTCAGAATCAGCATTATAGCTATGATGACCATAGACGCTGGTTCTTGCAGTTTGAGGTCGGTGACCATGTATTTCTGAGAGTTTTGCCCCTGAAAAGGGTCATGCAGTTTGGGAGATGGGGTAAGTTGAGTCCTTGATCTGTTGGGACATTTGAAATCTTGAGGCGAGTTGGGCTAGTTGCTTGTGAGTTAGCCCTGCCTCCAGCATAGTCTACTATCCACCTAATATTCCATGTATCGATATTGCGTCGGTATATTCTAGATGTGTCTCATGTATTGCAGTATGATACGGTTGAGTTGGATGACCATCTGAATTAGTTGATGAGCCAGTTGCTATTTTAGCTAGGGATGCCAAAAAGTTGCATTCCATGGTCATACCTATGGTTAAGGTGTAGTGCCAACACCGTCCGATCGAGAAAATTACCTCCGACCTATTTGAGCCATTAGGTATGCCTTTATTTTACATTCACGAACAAAAGTTTTTGAAGTGGGGGATGTTGTAATGACCTTGTAGGTCAATTCTGTATTTATGTATCATTTATGTTATTCTGAGATTTTGTATAGCAACCTTAGACTTACTATGAGTTGTTGGGACTGTTGGAATGTTTATTGGGTATTTTTGTTGAGAATTGTGTAAGTTTGTAGGTTAGCGAGAAATTAAAACTGCTAAAATGAGTTTATTGATAGAAACCCTGATAAACGGCCTCGAAATGGGATTCTGATGGTTCTATTAGCTCTAAAATGGCCGAGTAGTGCTAGAAGGATGGTTGGTTCGAGAATGGAGGGTCCCGATATGATTTGGAGCCAAAAAATGCAAAATGAATTCAATTAGAAGCTAAAAAGTGCATTTTTGTAAAACCCCAGCTTAACACACTCAAAATGGAAAAACAATGGTGTGATCAGCTCTGTAATGTCAAAAATAGTCTAAAATGATTTTTTGCCAGTTGTCGGGGTCATCTGGTTGTATTTTAACACCCTCAGGTTTTCTTGGCTAAGTCTAGCCGGAACGAAGTGAGGTGCTCATTTTTTTCATGGAAGGCTCCATTGGGAAATTCAACAGCGTTGGAGCATTGAAATTAGTGTGACTACACTATTTGTTTGTGTAAATTGGATATCAGCAGCCACAAGAATGGCTGATAGAATTTTGGAGTTAAGCTTATGCAGCACCAGCAGCTTTTGCACTTCGCGTTTGTGGAGGCCACTGTCGTGTTTGTAGAGGCTAGCCTTGGCATAGCTCCGCGTTCATGGAAAACCATCCATGTTCATGGAGAAGGGATAGTGTCCCATGGCTCTGCATTAACGGGACTCGATCGTGTTCACAGAGGAGGGCGATACGGCCTATATATGCATGTTAAGCAGTCACGAACAACATACACCTCAAGATTGCACTAGCTATAGAATTCTGATTTCAAGTCTGATTTTGGTGATTCAAAGGTTTGTATGACTTGAAATTTCGCAAGGAACATTGTGGTGAAGTTAGTTTCGAGATTTGCCACATGTTTCGAGGTAAATTCCCCATCTTAACTGTTGTGGTTCTTAAATTTGTGAAAATATTTGCATGCTAAATTTGTAACTGAATCTTGGCGGAATTAAACAAAATTTTAGCCTAAACTATTCTACATTCTGAGGGAACATGATGGTTAGTTGGTTATTGTCAGTAGTTGATCGATTTTTGAGAATCTAGACCTAGAAAGATTTTAAAAGAATGTTCTTCCGGTAAAGTTTTCAACTTCATTTTTGGACCTTTTCTTGGTCTTACTGGCCAATTTTGGGCCAAATTTTTTGATATGTGCTTGTGATATAGTGGAGGTCATTTTTGAAATTTTTGTTTGGGATTTTGGGAGCGTGGGGATTATTTTTCCATTTTCAACCCTTTTTGCCTAATTTCGCTTGTTTCTTGAGATAATACAGTCAAATTGATCATGTTGACATAGTGAATCACATTTTAACAACTAAGCTTTAGGAGACTGTCAGGAAGGGGAAAGCATGAATGGACTGATTCAAAATTAGGACGGCATTTTCCAAGTAGTCTAGGCTTTCCCTTAAATTTAGATTGAGTGGAGTTATTTGCATGTTGAGCCTGAAATGTATATGAGATGCTAGTTGTGCCGGGTATGTGTAGTATATACCGTTGTGAGATAGTACCTATGTTGTTAGCTATAAATACTATAAATATGATGTTTTTTTTATAATAGTGACCTACAAGGAGGCCTGGTAAAGGTCGTGTATGGGCTGATGTTGTGGAACATGTGCTTATTCTAAGCTAACCTTTGTCTGTGGGACTATTTGGCCCAAAATTATGAGATTTAAGTAAAAGAGGGCTTGGGTATCATGGATGAAAGGAACCCATAAAAGAAATCCATACATCTTACCTTAGAGATGAACTTGGTGAAGATTGAAGATGGAGACTTGAAGCTTGAAGAAGAACCTTGAAGGAGAACCTTAGCTTGGGATGAGGCTTTGGGACTTGAGTTTTGGGAGTGAAAATATGACTAAGTGTTTGAGTGAGTATTGGAAAATGTTTAGGATAATATGAGGGTAAATTTGGCTAATTCTAGGTAAAAACATGTTTGGAAAAACTTGGTCCAACACTTGGAAAATTTTGGACAAACTAAAAAAAAGCAGCCTAAAAATGTACTAGTATGCGTCGCGGAAGCGGCACAACTTCTCTCTAGAAATTGCACTTTTGAAAATCATAATTCCTAATCTTTCACTCTTCAATCGGGTTTAGACCCTTACTCACCTAATTTTGGCCCCCTGCTCACGAACATGATGTCGGATTTTACAAATAACAAATAGATTTTGAGATATATAAAATTAAAATTCTGAGCATTCCGAGACACATTTTTGGACACTTTTTGGGGTCTTTCAATATCTCCCCATTGTAAACATTCATCCCTGATTGTAAAAGAAATGTACAAGATAAGAGTGATCATGAACAACTCAGCCCTAACAAGAATGCAATATAACATGTAAAACAACATTTTCAAATTCTCAATGTAAATGTAAAATCATCATGACTTGCCAATTTAAACATGAATGCATATGAATGACATAGAGGCTGAAACATAAGACTTGAAATCAAATAGGGGACTTAGAACTAGTACCTTAGGCTTGAGTATAGTGGAAGAGACAAGGATACCGCTTTTGCATATCCGCTTCGACCTCCCAAGTAGCACTTTAAATTTGTTGGTTCCTCTAAAGGACCTTAACGGATGACACCTCCTTGTTCCTCAATCTCTTCACTTGCCTATCTAGGATCTGAACCGAAACCTCCTCATAAGTTATCCTCAACAACACCCACAACATCAAGAGGCACAATAGCATTAGGATCACTATGCATTTCCTCAACATAGAGACATGAAACACCGGATGAACCGAATTCATTACATTAGGCAACTTCAACTCATAAGCTACCTTGTCAACCCTTTTCAAGACCTCAGAAGGACCGGTATATCTTGGATTCAACTTCCCCTTTTTACCAGAATGGACCATACCTTTCATTGGAAAAACCTTTCAGTAAACCCAATCACCCACTTTGAATTCAAGGTCTTTGCTTCTCATACCAGCATAAGATTTTTGATGACTTTGGGTTGTTCTTAACCTTTCCCTAATCATCCTAACCTTCTCAAAAGCCTCCATAACTAGATCCCGTCCCAATAAAGCTACCTCTCCAACCTCAAACCAACCAACTAGTGATCTACAACGTCTCCCATAAAGAGCATCAAAAGGAGTCATACACAAGCACATAGCATATCCTCAAGTGTTTGAATTGTTCTTTCAGCTTGGCCATCCGTTTGGGGGTGAAAGGTCGTACTAAGGTGGACTTTTGTACCAAGGCCCCTTTGAAAAGACCTCCAAAAGTGTGAAATGAATTATGAACCACGATCTGATATGATGGACAAAGGAACCTCATTCAACCTTTCTAACTCATGGATGTACAATCGTGCATACTCTTCAACCTCATATGTGGTCTTAACAGTAGAAAGTGAGCCGATTTCATCATCCTATCAACGACCACCTGAATGGAATCAAAAACTTCTCTAGTCTTGGGCAACCCAACCACAAAATCCATATTAATCACCTCCCACTTACAAGTGGGAATCTCTATGTCTTGGGTTAGGCAACCCGACCTTCGATGTTCGGCTTTGACTTGTTAACTATGGCAACCAGAAAAAAATTTGGCTATGTCCATCTTCATGACTTCCCACCAATACACATCCTTCAAGTCTCTATACATTTTGGTGGAACTGGGGTGGATAGAATAAGAAGAATTATGGGCCTCATCAAGGATTTTCTCCCTCAAACCATCAACACAAAGCATGCACAACCTTCCTTGGTACCTAAGGGCACCATCTCCCCCTTGGGAGAAGACCTCTACTTTGCCCATTTTCACTAAGGCCTTCAATTCAAGCAAAGAGGAGTCAATATCTTGTTTTGCTATCACCTCATCAACCAATAAAGACTAAGACCGATCAATAACAACCACACCATCGTCACCAACCTCTTCCAACCTAACCCAAAATCTAGCCAATCTATGCACCTCCCTAGCCATTTCCCTATCACCACCATCAACATGAGCTAGGCTACCTATGGACACCCAACTCAAAGCATCTGCCACCACATTGCCTTACCCGGATGATAATGCACACTCATGTCATAATTTTTGAGAAGTTCTAGCCACCTTCTTTGTCTCAAGTTGAGATCTTTTTGAGTGAATACATATTGGAGGCTCTTATGTTCGGTGAAGACATCCACAGGCATCCATACAAATAATTTTAATGCAAACACAACGGCGGTTAACTCTAGTTCATGGGTAGGGTAATTCCTTTCATGCACTTTGAGTTTTCTAGAAGCATAGGTTATGACCTTACCATTTTGCATTAGCACACAACTCAAACCAACTCTAGATACATTATAATATACAACAAAACCCTCAAGCCCATCCATTAGTGACAATATGGAAGCGGGCACGAACCTATCCTTCAATGTTTGAAAGCTTCTCTCACATTCATCGGTCCACACAAACTTAACCTTCTTTTGAGTCAATTAGGTCATACGGGAAGCAATGGAGGAGAAACCATTCATAAATTGTCACGACCCAAAAATGGGCGTGATGGCACTCGTCTTATCCCACCAAGACAAGTCAGCCTACAACCAAATTATAACATTAAAAATGTAGAATTTTAATAAAAATGAAAGTTCAATTACGAATAATAAGTCAACGTAATGAAAATCCCCCAAAACCTAGTTGTCACATGCACAAGCTTCTAATGTATTACAATAGATTCGAAAAGAGCCGCAAGTGTCAAATGATATTGTCTCTAAAATAGAACAAAATCATAAATAAGAGTAAGAAATCAGCTGGGATGGCAAACAACTGTCTTTCACAATCTCCATAGGAAGCCACAGACAAGGAAGAGTGAAGAGTATCGCGACAATCTGAGCTTGCAACCTACAAAATTGTTGTAGCAAGAAGGGTGAGTACCAAACACACGGTACTCAGCAAGTGAACTACTAAACACAAAATTAAGTAATATAAAATACTGATACCCCCAATACTCCAACCAAACCCCCACAACTACAACCTGCAAAATCAGTCCAGCATAACAGTTCACAATGTACAAAGCAGATAGCTCAATAACCACAACAGTTATTATCTATCAACAACACCAGGGATCAAGTGCATCTGTCACAAGTTTCACAAAACATTCACACGTTTATAAATGATAATGAGATGTAATTCAATGCAATGCAATGCCACATAAAATGATGCATGCATGTCCTAGTTACTCATCCGCTGATCATAAACATGCCTCGGTCAGAACCCATGGGGGCACACATGGGCCATGTATTTGTCGCGACGTGCAACACGACCCTCGAATCATAGTATCCGTCGTGGCATGCGATACGTCACTCGAATCATAGTAACCGTCGTGGCGTGCGACACGACCCTCGAATCATAGTATCTGTCGCAGCATGCGACACATCCCTTGAATCATAGTACACCCTCTTTAATTCTCATTCTTTTTAACTAGCTGGAACCATTTTCCATCGACTTTACTTTTTTTTTACTATTCGGAATCAGTTCCCATTGGCTTTACATTTCTTTTCTTGGAACATCCAGGAGTCACATAGTAAATGCACAATAATCGTGTTCATACAAATAACATATGCAAGATGCTCATACAAATGCATATATCTCAAAATCAAGAATGGGTAGCTCAATAACATAAATATTGCCATATCCTCAATCTCAATACCATCACAACCTTAACAATATTCACATCTAAAAGTAAGTATCACTTCGGTATCAATAATAAATAATCACTATTTCATATATAATAAACCTTCATCATTAATTCACAATTCAAATATCAGCATAGGATAATTCCCTAACTCAAAATATTTCAATCAAAGCCTACATAAATTATTCTCAACACCTCACACAAGAAGCACAAGATTTTATATACTTAACAAATGTTAAGAAATTCACTTGCCTTATATAAAGTCTAAAATCACATGAATTATGAAGCTTTTCCCTTTCTATGACACTTCAATTTACCAAAATCTATTCAAATATAGCATTATAATTATATAATGAATCTAAGACACTAAAATCAATTAATTCGGGTGAAGAGGGTAAAATGGTCCAAAAATTTTATCATCAGAAAAATACCATTGGAATATAGAATATATGAAAATGTTCCCCAAGTGATAAGGAATTTCAATGGCGAAAAAAATGCAAAAATGGAGCTAACATGAGGAAGAAACTGCATGTTAAAGTTTTCGAAATACATTAAAAATGCAGTAGTAAATCTGCAATTTTTACCTCAAATGAAGCAAAAAAGTCAATTTCTGAAACTCCCATGGTATTCTTCTCAGAATAATATACAATTTAGCCTTTTGAATCACTCAAATCTGATCAAAATTGAGAGAGAAATCGTTGGTTGAAGTTTGGGGAA
>JAOTQR010148884.1:0-19489 GCA_025774065.1 Solanum ossicruentum
CCATAAGATTTCTGAGAAGGGCATAGAAGTGGATAAGGCGAAGATCGAGGTGATTGAGAAACTGCCGCCTCCCATATTTTTGAAGGAGCTCCGGAGTTTCCTTGGGCATGCAGGTTTCTACAGATGATTTATCAAAGACTTCTCCAAGACCGCACATCCTTTGTGCAAACTATTGGAGAAGGATGCAAAGTTCCACTTTGATGATAGCTATAGCTGCAAGCATGCCTTTGAGACTCTGAAGCAAAAACTGATTTCTGCTCCTGTGGTGGTTGCACCTGACTGGACTGCAACGTTTGAAGTGATGTATGATGCAAGCGAAATTGTTGTGGGTTTTGTGCTCGGACAGAAGCGCAACAACATTTTCCACCCCATATACTATTCCAGCAAGATGCTCAATGATGCTCAAAAGAATAATGTAGCGATTGAGCAGGATCTATTGGTTGTGGTATATGCATTGGCATACTTATTGGGCACCAAATCAATAGTGCACACCGACTATGTGGCTTTGAGATACCTCATGGAAAAGAAAGATGCTAAGCCGCGATTGATCAAATGGGTTTTCCTACTGCAGGAGTTTGACTTTGAGGTCCTAGACAAAAAAGGATCTGAGAACCAAGTAACAGACCACTTATCCAGATTAGAGGATGAGTCAAGACTGAATGATTGGTTAAACATCGATGATTCCTTTCCCGATGAGCAGGTATTGGCAGATTCTATTGACCTCATTCCTTGGTTTGTTAATTTTGCTAACTTTCTAGTGAGCGATATTATGCCAGAGGGCCTTAACCCTCACCAGAGAAAAAAGTTTCTTTTTGATGTGAGCAGGTACTTTTGGGATGACCCGTACTTGTTCAGAAATTAACAAAAGGTGAAGCAATACTTTTTTACAGCAGAGGATGCCTCAGTGATTGAGGTCTTACTCCTTGACGAAGTCTGAGTAGTCAAGATAATGCGTCGTGTCGCGACGTTAAATCAAGCGCTCCATGGGAGGCTACCCATGCATTGTAATAGTAGAAAACAACAAAAAGACAAATAAAATAAATATATAAATGTTGTTACAAAAGTCATGTTTTTTTCTTAGTGGTATTTTCAGGTGAGTACAGGTGCCATTTTGGAGGGCGGAGTGCACACAGAGAGCTGGACGTCAAACCAGCCGAAAGTTGGCGAAGTGTAACGCCATGTGCTACTGCAGGGGCCATCTGACCTGGGACAATTCATGTCGTCACTTGTTGGGCGTTAAGCTCATGACCCAGACACGTTACTAAGGTGACATTGTTAAAATGTGACCACAGGGTCGTTACATTACTCGTCTATGTTCACATGACTCGTGTGGCCTTTCATTCAGCAGGCGTGCGTGGGAGAAGTATTTTTGAGAAATTAGCAAAATAAAGAGACACGGTCAGTCCACATGGACCGTGCAACATGTCACAGCTTGTGCCACGGGCCGTCTGACGTCTGTGTGCGAAAATGTGCCGAGTTTGGGGAGACAGACGTCGCAATGGGCCATGAAAAGTGTTACGACCCGTGAGATTGGGCATGAAGGTGACATCCACGATTAAAGGGCCAGGTAAGTATCAATTTCCCTAAGGTAAGTTGGACGGACAATCCAAACGGACCATGACATGTGTCACGGGCCGTGAGGCCGCCCATGTGGCAAGGTTTGACCAGTCAAACTAGTTGACCAAGATTATTTTAAATACCCTTTTTGGTCACCACAACCCACTTCAAGATTTCCTATTCTCTCTCCACTCTCACGGTTCCCCCTCCTCTTTTCTCACCTTCTCTCTTAAAATTCCAACAAATTACTATCTTATTTGTGACGATTTGTGATTTAATCACACGATTCATAGCTTAAACTAAGTGTGGGTATCAAGTTTTTCAAGCAGCTCCTCTTTCTCATTGCTATTCACTAAGTAAGAACCTAATTTCTCTATTTTCTAATGTTGATTTTGGTGCTTGCATATGTAGATCTTAGTCAAAGATTAGCAGCTCTTTCTTGATTTAAAGCATCATAATTTCCATTGTTGATGTTGGGTGTGCATGTGGTGGTGAAAACTACCATTGTTGAGTTCTTAAGCATCATAACTATGAAAGTGATGATTTTGGGTACTATTTTGCATGATTTTTTTTGGGAAATTGACTTGTATAGGCTATTGTGTTGATTAAATTATGATTAAGTAAGGCGAAATTGCATTAGCTTATGTGTATGAGCTTGATATGCCAAAAATTGGACGAAAGATGGTCGGACGTTCGTTTACACGACCCATGTCAAGCTTCACGGATCGTGTAACGGCCCGTGATGCGCTGTCTGCCAGACCTTTCAACTAAGTCCCCTCTGATGGGTCCTTTTATGGACCGTGTCCCACTACATGGGCCGTGTGGGGTCCTATTGACCCTATTCCACCTGCATTATTTTGCATAGGTTGCTTTGAATTTTTAAGTTGCATATGTTATTAAGTGCAATGGCCCTATGATAGATCGGGTGACGCCATTCTTAAGGGATATTGTTGCTTTTATGGAACAGGGGAAGTCTGAGTACCCGTTAGTGTATCAACCCACGTGTGCAATAATTTCTAGCGAGGTGTATTCAAGTGTGGCACTTGCAGATACTATGGGACCATGCCCCAGCTTACTCAGACACAGTGATAAAGATGAGCCGTGACTCCCCAACTGTATCATCTTGTAATTAGGCTGGGAGTGACTAAGGTGATGACTCCTCCAGTGGATCCGAAGTTCGCTACACAGGCAATGTCTCCCCCCACTCTCCTCGTACTACACAGGCCCATGCATCAAGCCATCGCAGATCTCCCCATTCTGAAGAGGGGGCTCCTTCCACGGGAGTTGAGGAGGAAGCAGCTACCACTGAACAGGAGATCACTTCAGACTAGGATGAGCAGGGGCAAACTCCAGAGGCTGGGGGGAATGATACTGACGAGCAGGTGAATGAGGTCGAACTCCGAGATAGTGATGACGAGGCCATTCATTTTGCAGTCTCCCGAACAATAGACCTTGAAACTATCAGGGCACTTATTGTCTTTCTGAGGGGCCAGTGGAAAGTTCCAGGCACTAAGGATATCTACACTAACAGACTTACTAAAGGTTCTGGGGTGTTTAAACAGTGGTCGGTCCTTCTGGAGGTTCGGGTAATCACCGACCAACTTGATAGAGTTCCGAACATCAGAGATACTTTTAAATCATATAGGTTTGGTTGGATGGCGCAACCACTAGGGTACTACGGGCTCACTATTATTGAAGAGTTCTATTCCAACTATGCTGCTAGCCTCCTAAATTCAATGGTGGGTACCTAATTAAGAAAGGTGAAGAGACAGGTTGCCCTTAGTAGGTCCCCGAGGTCACATGTAATCGTGCATGGTACACCAGTGAATATATCAAAAACTACCATCAATCGATTCTTATTTGGGCCAGACTACCAAGCTCCTCCAGATGCCCAATTTATGGATAGACATATGCAGATTATGGACACAGTGCGGATGTTTGATTCGTCATCTAGGGCTGCATTATTGGGATAGATCACAGAGCGAATAGTTATTCAGAGGGCGGAGGTGCCTTGGGTTACAGACCCCAAGTGTCTTATCGCCAAAGCATCGTTGGCATTTGCCGTAAAATTTTTATGGTTGGTGGTACGGGACAGGTTGCGGCCCATAAGAAATGATAACCTACTCCTGCCTTCGCATGCTTCTCTTATAGAATGCATGATTTCCAGATTCGGAGTAAATGTGGGTCGAATTATTGCTTTCGAGATGCAGGACCAAGCTTTATTTGAGAGAGCTAGCATGCCCTTCCTGTGCCTTTTACAAACAGCTTGGTGTTCCTACTTCTCATTTTTTGGACAAGAAGATAGCTCCCAAGGGCATAGCCAACATTACCCCAATTAAGGATATCCAAAACCCTCTCATGAGGAGCAGAACACGTCCACTAGGAGGGCCAACAAACTTCCCATCCACACCTCTACAGTAACCCTTGCCATTTGAGGGCTATACCATCACCCCACCATCTGGCATGGCTTTGGAGTAGCCTGAGGTTAGTGGTGCAACATCTCCAATTCAGCAAGGGTATGCATATGTGCCCTATGAGTTTTTAGCTAGATTAGTGGTGGACCAGTGGCAGACATGCGCTACTTTTGACCAAATTGTAGAGAGGATTCCACAAGTGGTCCAGTCTCATTCGCAGCGGGTGGTAGACCAATGTAACGAAGCCCTTTTGAGCTGAATCACCACCCTACAGAGCCAAGTTAGCATGTTGGAGGGATACTTCCATAGCATGTTGGGGAGTATGACTAGGGATGAAATGAAGGATCTGGTACAGACAGTGAATTGTATGAAGGCTCAAATTGCTAAGCTGACTTCATAATACCAGGCCCCTACACCGGCCCCGCCTCTAGAGTCGTGGATGAACCTATTCAATATCCCTATCGCGTTAGTTCTAGATGAGATATGGGGTGTTCAACCAGCCCCATTTGAGACACCCGCACACCCACTGAGCAGTTCAGGAGGAAGGACAAGGGTAAGCGATACGGTCACCAAAAGAGTCCTCCCTGTGACCTACAAAAGGAATAAGACTGATAGATATGTAAGGCCGCCAAGGCCTAACGCTAAGCAGCAGCTGAACGGGCAGAACGAGAGCAGCTAGCTACAGAGGCGGCATTGGCAGGAGCCTCCTATAGCACCTTTGGACTGGGTGCTATATATGCTGATGATGATACCCCAAGAGGGTCTGGTCCTACCGACACTGCTGACGTCTAGGGCATCCCATGTATGCTCTATCCCCTATCTATTCATTAACTTGTGTTATAGTGTAGTGAGGGCACTACACTGTCTTTTTGGAGGGGGTGGGGCATCCTTCCACTTGAGAGTTTTTCTTTCCATGTTTCCTTTCTCTCAAGTGTATTATCTAGTAGAACTGGCATGTTTAGGTCGTATTGTTTATGTAAATATAAGTGTTCACAGAAGTCTAGGGTAGCCCTTGTGTTGATCTTTGTGATGTTTATGTTGACAATGCTAAGTATATATGTGTTTGCATCTTATCCTGACTAATTTGTATGATTTTGATAAGTATTATATGTGTATGGTTGGTATTTTGATGAATGAAGTAGGCCTAATTGATTTAGCACCAACTAGTGTAGAAGATGTGCCATGTGTGTATGAGCTAATTGCATAATTCCGTCGACGCACTTGTGAGATAGAACTTACCTGGTTAGCCCACTGAAATAATTAAATGACTGGATTAGGATGGGATCTTAGGGAGTTGTTGTTGAATAGTCACTTAGCCAAGAAAAATTAACCAACCAAATGAAATTGTCCCTCTGAACCAAAAGTTAAGCCTAAATGGACCTTTTCTTTGTAATCACCCAAATTCACCTCATCTGTTGATCTCTGTTTTGTCCCTGGTGTCTCCAAGGATATTGTGAACCTCCGCCTAGGGCAAAAGCCTAAGTTGAGGGTGGCTCATGTTGGCCCTGACCTTTAGAAAGATATTGTGAACCTTGACCTAAGCCAAAGACTTAAGTTGAGGTTGGCTAGTGCAGGGAGAGCAGAAAAATGAGTGTGGAAAAGAATAAAGTGATAAAAGGAGAAAAAGAAATGGGTTGTGATCATGAGAAAAGCAATGAGAAAAAAAAGAATAAAAATAAGTGAATGGGCATAGAAATCACTTCCTGTACTATAGAAAGTGGGAAAAATAAGGGCAAGAAAAGTTGGTGACCAAAAAGCAAATGGTTGAGTCGAAGTAAGTGTTTAGGAGAGGCTGTTTAGTCACTTTAATCCTAAATATACCGAACTCGAGCCTGAGCCTACGTTACAAGCCGAAAAAGTCCTAATATGATCCTAAAAAGGTTATTCAAGATTTAAGGTGGTGAAAATAAGGGCAAGTTCATGATCAACACGTGTGTGTTCACTGGAAGTCATTTCTGAAAGTGAGTGACTACATTCCAGCCTCTGTTTAAACATGTTTACGTTGAGTGTGAGACTTCTTTGTGGTGAGGGCATTATCTTTTGCATTAATTGATTGCTAACGTAACTGGTGTCTCTTTATTCCTAATCATATGTGGACTGACCATGCATGAATGATGTTTGCCTTAATCTTTGTGGGTCCATTTGGGGTGTGAGCACATTCTTAAACTTGTTAGCGGGATATATGTATTGAAAATTGTGGGGGCAATCCATATTCTAAGTGAGCATTGGTGTTTATGCATTGTTTGGTTGAGTCGTTGTTGCTTGAGGACAAGCAATCATTCTAAGTTAAGGATGTTGATGAGTCGTAGAAATATGACTCTTTAATACTTTAAACAAAAAATTTTTGTACGTTCTCAAGCAAATTTGTTATTTTGATTTTCATTTTTATTATTTTTTCAGGAAAAAGACTAAGGCACAGAGAAATGAGAGTGCAATAGAAAAAGGATGAAAAAAAGTGCAAAGAAGAGCAAACATGGAACCAAGTGTGGGTACACGAGGGCCTACACGGCTCATGTACTTCCACATGGACCGTGAGGCCCATCGTGGACTCACACTTGGCTGATGGCAGCGGCTAATGGGCAAAAGCATAGGAAAATTTGGCGAAGGCAAGTTCCACGGTATGTGTCAGGGACCGTGGGACGTCAAACGGGTTATCATGATGCTCGTCAAAGTGACGTGAAGGGGTAGTCCATCGAAAGTTGAGAGATTTTGGCCAAGTGGAATGAGACGGCATATCTCACAGGCCGTTGGTAGTGACATGGGCTGTGCAAGAGACCGTCAATGTGACGTAGAGGCACTATCATCGATAAGCAAGCAAAACTGGTTAAGGAAGGCCAGACGGTGCATTGCACGGGCCGTGTGATCAACCACAGTCTGTAATGTGGAGGCATGTGAAAAACCAGGAGCAAGAAAAATGACTAAGGCATGACAAATGATCCGTTTCATGTACTGTTTAAGCTCCCATAGCCCATTCAATGACACATAGAGTGGCAGTTCACCCATGAAGCTAAGTTCGACCAGACGGACCATGTGACGGTTCGGCTAACGCGTCACGGACCGTTTAGTGGCTTGTTGCCTTGCCAATAGGATTTTTCCTATTTTAATTCGGGTTAGGTTTTCTTTATATATAAATAGTTATTTTATTTCATTTTTACGGAGTCTTGGATGGCAAGAGCTTGAAAACATTGAAAAATATTATTTTCTTAGAAATTTCACAAGATTTTGGGATTTTTCTTATTGAATTTAAGATTGTAACTTGTGGATTCATCGATTCTTCAGTAGTAAGTCATTTATTATGAATTCCTTGTATTATCGCGAGTTTTATTGCTTGAATATGTTAGGCAAAACCCACAGCTAGGGTTGTGGGAACCATGACAAATCAATAAGATAAGCGAATATATGGTAAATCTCGGGATTTATTGTGTATATATCATAGTAATCTTCATTTTAAATTCTTCCTTAATGAGTCAGCGCATTAGGATAAGTCATTATTCATTACATGCCCAAAAGAGATCTCTTGATTAGGAAAAGAGTCTACGATGGAAATTTGAGGTTTTTAACCTAGTCTAAGTACTTGAGATCGAAAGGTGAGAGTATTTCGGGATTAACAACAAGGGTTAGTACGTCTGTGTTCTGAGACCGAAAGGTGAGGAATGATATGCATTTAAGAGGGACCGAGAGGTGAACTAGATGTCACATGACTTGTTTGGACTTATATACGTAATCATGAATGAGTTTACCCCTAGATTTGGCTATCACATTAGATGTTATGGGGAACACAATCCTAGTTTCGTATAAATTGTTCGAAATCTAGTCATCCTTACACTCATTTATTGCTTTAGTTTAGTAAATTAGTTTGAAAAAAAATACCCCATTTACTTTAAGCACTTTTATTTCACGAATAGATATTACATCTGAAAATGGAGCTAATAGATATATTCTCACACATTCCCTGTGGAATCGACGTCAACTCTAGTTGAGTTCTATAGTTGGTCAATGACCACTTTACTATTCCATTAGGAGTGTAAATTTGGGTGTATCATGAACTCCGTCTTCGTCCTTCTACTTCTTTGGGTCTGTAATATCAAGATACCTTGCATTTGGGAGATACACTGATATATGGGCTCTGTAATTTATCAATGTTGATGATCCTCCTAACTTTGATGTCCAGACTTCCAAAGTCATTGAATGTGGCATTTGCTTTATCGATTGCTCTGTTTGCTAGAGAATCAACTAATTGATTCCCCTCCCTTAGTATACGCTGAAAATTATGAATTCTCATGTGCTTACACTCTTTGATTTCCTGTACAATGTCTGCAATCATCCATGGTATAGTCCATGCACCAGTCAATATTTTCCACAGTGCTAGAGAGTCTGTTTGAATTAAGACCTGAGTAGAATTATCTTTCCTACAATGGTTGCATGCTTGTAGAATTGCTTTAGCTTTTGCCACAATGTTTGTATTTTCTTCAATTATACCACACTCTTCATACATAATGTCTCTATTTTGATCACTCAGACAGAATGCATATGAACTAACCTTTGGATTACCCCTTGAAGCCCCATCTGTATTATATTTGATCTACTGTTCTGGAGGTACCTCCAATTTGATCATCAAAATCCACAATTTGGGTTTATACTCCTCTAATTTCTACGGTATTTTTGGCCAACTTTTAGCTTGCTGGAACTATAGTTTTCTTACCTAAACCAGTCTTAATACATTCCTTGTAATGTCATGTATCACCTTTGTTAAAGAAGTGGTTTTCCCTTCATGCTTTCTCGTGTTCCTTCTCATCCATAATTCCCATATTATAAAGTTAGGAATAACTTTAAAATATGGCTTTGTGTCTTCCCTGACCCTTGTACTTAGCCATAGCATAATCACTTCTCTTAGAGGTAGTTCATTCATTTGTAAGCCTACAAAGGAACAAAAGTAGGACCAAGTCCTATTAGCAATAGGTGATTTCAGAAACACATGTGCCAGTGTTTCTTAGGCAACCTCTTCATAACACCATCATTTAGATGATCCTTCAATACTCCATCTTCTTAAAGTACCATTCACTGGTACTTTTTCTTTCCAAAGCCTCCACATTAGGAATGTCATTTTGAATGGAACTCCTTTTGTCCAAATACTTTTGAAAATATTATTTTTCTCTTTCTTGTGCCTGATGTAATGCTAGGCAGATCTAACTGTGAAGCAACCACTAGTTTCTAGCACTCAACAAGGCTTATCTTCTCCCTTTTCCTCTCTAGGAGGTATAATATTATCGACAATATGGTCAACCATATCTTGCTGGAATAACTTATTCAGTAATTGGACATTCCACTCACCTCCTATAACAAACTCTCTAACTGTTGGCTTGTCTTCCATTCTTGTATCATCTTAATTACATATACTATATAAATCACCTAGACTAGTCCGATTGTCATACCAAACCATTGCATTTCCTCCATTTTTTTTCCACACTATTTGATGTTCTATGAGATCTTTTGTTGTCAACAGTTTCTTCCCACTTGAGATCCCCCACACCCAGGTTTCAAAAAATCTCATTAACATTCTTATTTCTGTAGTATTTGTTCTTCATGAATGCACCCCACATAGAATCATTTGCTCTAAAATTCCACCACAATTTACAAAACAAAGCTGCAGAGATATCATGTATTGATCTAAATCCTAATCCCCTTCTATTTCATGCAAGCATAGGTTGTTCCGCCTTGTCCAGTGCCTCCCTTTGCCTCTAATGCAATTACTCCAGAAAAATTGGGCCATCATCCTTTAAATAAGATCCATCACTCCATTATGAGGGTTCATAATTGACAAGCAATGAATTGGAATGATTTGAAGCACATGCTCGATCAGTACTGCCCTTCCTCCATAAGAAAGTAGTTTAACCTTCCATTCCTGCAGTGTCGACCCAATTCTATTAAATTTTTGTTGATAGTACAACTTTTGCTTTTTTTAATAAAAAATTAGGCATACCAGATAAGTAAAAGGGAATTATTTCCTCAATATCCCTAATCTTATTTCAGCCACAATTACTTCCCCCGTAACACACTATGATGTATATATAGCTTTTTTCTCCTTATTAACCTTTTGCCCAGAAACATATTCATACATGTTCAGAGTTTCATTTACCAGTTGCATAGTGCTCACCTCTGTTTTGCATAAGATAATCATATCATTCGCAAAGGCAAGGTGATTTAATTTCGGGCTACTCCTGTGCATGCCAAAAGTCAAAAATTCTCTTTTTTGCAAAAAAACTATTAATGCTCTTGACATTATCTCAGTTTCTAGGATGAGCAGAGTTGGAGTAAGTGGGTCACCTTGCTTTTGTCCTCTTGAAGATTTGAAAAAACCTCTAGGTTGACCATTGATTAGGATGGTGTACCAATTGTTGCTGATCAACCTAAACACCATATCAATAAGCCTCTCACCAAAGCCAATTTGTTTCAGCACTTTCATTAAATAGAATCACTCAACTCTATCATAAGCCTTCATCATGTCAAGCTTTATCACTAGATTAGGTGTTCTTCCTCTTTTCCTTATTTTTGCCACTATCACTTGTAACATAAGAAAGTTTTCTGTGATGCTCCTTCCTTGTATAAATCCTACCTGATCTTGGGATATGATCAAAGGTAAAACCATTTTGATCATTTCATGAATAATTTTGCAGAAGACCTTATTCACAAAGTTATTAAGTGAAATAGGTCGTAAATCAGAAAAGGTATTCACCATCAGTTTCTTTGGTAAAAAGTACCAAGTTTGTATGAGTGACAAACCTAGACAATTCCTCATCACCAAAGAAAGCTCTTACCATATTGTATACATTATCTTTGATAATATCCCAAGCCTCTTGAAAAAAAGCACCTACCATCCCATCTAGACCTGCTCCACTATCTTTGTTTAGCCCTATTAAAGTTTCTTTTACCTCCTCAAGGCGGGGCAGTAACCATACATGACAGCTCTTTCAATATACTGTAGTCCTCATAATTAGCCTGCTTTGTGAATTGCTTCTCATAAAATGTCTCAATAGCTTTTTCTATGCCTTCCTGATCTTCCAGCCAGTTCCCTTCATCATCTTGAATTCTTTTAACTTTCAATCTTGCCCTTCTCCCTATAACCCTGGTATGAAAGAGTTGAGTGTTTCTTTCCCCATCCTTAAACCATTCCATATCGGTCTTCTATTTCCAGAATTCCTTCTCCCTGACTAATTGCTTTCTCAGTTCAGTTTGAGCTTTGTGAAGTGTTGCTCTGTTTGCCTTGGATGGATTTATTTCAAACTCCACTTTCTTAACCTTGGTTACTTCTTCAAAAGTTATTATTTCTTGAAAAATGTTACCACAGGTTTCTTTACTCCATCTAGTCAAAGCTTTCTTAACTTTCTTCAACTTATGATGAAATATGAGAAAAGGATTTCCTTCAAAGTCTGCTATCCGATTTTCTCTGATCACCTCCTTATAAGTTTCCTTCTTGATCCAGAAGTTAAGGAACTTAAATGTTCTAACCACATCTTCTTGGGCAATATCCACATATATTAACAATGGTGGATGATCAGAACTATTTTTCAGTAGATGTTCGACCTTAATCACTAGAAAATCCTCCATCATTTTGTTATCACATACTACCCTATCCAGCCTCTTTAAGATACATTGACCATCCGTTCTTCCATTCCACCAAGTATATTTGCTTTCTTGAAACCAAGCATCCTCTAAATTACACACATCAAAGCAGTGCGTAAAATCACTAGTTTCAGCATAAGTGACAGGCAGACCCCCGAGGTTTTCTTCTTCATTACATATAACATTAAAATCTCCCCCAATAAGCCAAGGAATATTTGTCAATTCTGACAAGTTGTACAAGGATTCCTATAGGGGCAACCTTTCAGCTTGTGTATACTTTGCATATACTAAGGTTATGCATATATTAATGTCATATCCTTGATTAGATAGATGTAATGTAAACTGCTACTCTTTAGGACTGATGATTTCCACCTCTAATAATTCATCTACAAAAACCCAGATTTGCCCATTGGTGTTAACAAAAGTTGGTTTATCCCTAACCTTCTTTGCAAAGTGTTCAGTTCCATTCTATCTTAAAATGGTTCCATTAAACCTACGAAGTAAAATTGATATCTTTTTTGAAGATTAATTAGTCTAGTAAAAGCCTTTTGGGTGTTTACTAATCTAATATTCCAAATGAGGGACTTCATAAGTATTTAAGATTCTTCACAATGGTCCCCTGGCAACTGTACTTTCATCTCCACTAGCCAATTTTTTAGACTTTAAGAATTTATCTTTTAGCTTCCCTAATTGGTTAGGAGATAAATCCCTTTGTATGGATACACTTGTTATTGCCTGAGTCATCTCCACTTTCTCCCCCCCTCTCCCCATATCCTTTTCTTTTATTAATCCCAATTTCTTTTTCCTCCTTGGGTGTTGTATTTTCCCCTTGGATATCTAATAGGGTGATATCCTCATTACCACCATTATATACCACCATAGTGCAATCAAATGCTTCCTTTTTTTTTTGTTGTTTCCCTATATCATCAGCATTGGCCATTGGATTCTGCTTATCTTCCATTACTTCTTCTTGTGGTTGTTTCTCGTTCTCATAGGATTCCTTATTTATCAGCTCCCCTGTTGTGTTACTTTGTTGGACCTGTTGGTCCCCAAAGGTATTGTTCGCTCATTCTTTTGTGCTGACTGAATTCTTCTTTACTTCTTGCTCCTTCTTTTTATCAGCTCTTTTATCTTCCCTAAGTACTTTATATTGATTATCACCCTCTCGGTCCTCTCTCTCCCTTTTATGTGACTGTATTTATCCCTGTGATGTAAGTTCTTGGATCTCCTTAACCATTCCTACCTGTTTTGTCTATTGAAGCTTCTCATGTTATCTTTCTTCTTTTCCCCTTTAGGGTTATTCTCTTTCTTTGGATCAGGTTCCTGTGTCCCCTCCTAACCCTTGTTTTCTTCATACAATTCTGGATGTAGAATGCACCATGTATTCTCATCATGTCCTTGCAAGCAGTTTTCCTTGCAATACTTTGGCATATAATCATAATTCACCTTGATCCACTTATCTGGTTTCCCCTGTATCATCATTTTCCTCCGTGATTCTTACCCTTTGTAACAACTTGGCTATAAGGTATACTTCCACATTTAACTTTGCACAACCTGGCTTTGTTTGATTTTTTGTTGCCAAATCTACCAGCAATGGTATGCCTACTGTTGTTGCAATTGAAAAAATAGCTGCCTTGGCAAAAATATTAGGCGGTAGATATAGGAATGATATCCATGGAACCCCTATTATAGTCTCCACATCTGGTTCGAACCATGTATCCCACTTCAAAATTCTTATTTGTCAATTTCTCTCCCTTGACTTCACATGAAGGTATTCATTGATAGTAGATGCATATAATCCTCAAAGCTAATTAATCGAATCAATATGTGCCTTGTATCAAGCACTCCAATGGTACACTCACTCTTGATTCCACACTGACTTGGAATCTGCTTTCTCAGTTTAGTAATTTCTAGTTTTCCATATGAAAATTTCCCACAATAGCATATTGAAGGTTCTGTTTTACAATTAATGAAGCACTTTCGATGATTTCCATGTAATGTTTGGTTCCCCATGAAGCATAATAACTGGCTTGATTGGAACAGTTGGCACTGTAGCCTGAATCACTTTTGATTTGAGCAAGCTGGCATACGAAATTGGTAATTGATCTGGAGGTTTTGAACAAACCTTTAGCGGGCTAGTCCCATCGGCGGTGGTTGTGGGCATAAGTGTTGTCACTAGGTTTTCAGTTTTACAATAATCCTCTGAGTCAGTATACTCCAAATAATATGGATTTTTAGAAGAATTTTGGAGTAATCAGATCTAGTGGATAGTTCGACACTATTGATGGATCTAATATGACAAACGATTATTAAGCGAGTTAGATTGATAAAATCATAGATCAGAGATGAAGCTTACTTTCAGAAGTCTTACCAGTAATCTTGTTACTGTAGCATCCTTGGAAGTTCTGGCTTTCTCAGACCATTAGGTTCCATATGTGTTCCAGAGATGGACTAGAAGGAACCCCAATAACCATTAGAGTAGCTGTTGTATTGCCTTACGATGTCGACAGAGGGTCGTCGGAGGCTGGCATTGGATGGCGGTGCTTGAGGAAGGAGTGGAGGGGATCGATATGTTCTGTTACTGTAGCTCCCTTCCATTTTTTCTTTGTTGTTCTTTTTTCTTTTTCTTTAGTGTTAGAAATAATGGGAAACTCGTTATAATTGTTGGAATAACAATGGGTACATTAGTTAGAGTTTAGTTTCTGCAATTGTTATTTTGTTTCGTAATTAGTTTAATTGGTTTTTATTTTAGTTTATTCTTTTAATTATTACATTATGATTTAAGTTTTGATATATTGATATAGGTAATTAAACATTAGGTGTATTTTATTATATGAATATCATTAGATATATCACATTTGGAGGAATTATGACTTAACCTTAGGCTTGAGATTTGAGAAATTGGTTATAGAATTGAATGATGTTTTGATTCTAGGCTACACATATAGTAATATAGGTGTCTCTAGATTCGTCTTCCTATGAACATGGTATATTTGATAGATTGAAAATATTCAGAGGTATTGAAGAAAGGAAAAGCACTGTGGATTAGTTAGCATGATTTCGATTTTTCGATTGAGGTAGGTTATGATTTATCCTATATAATAGAAAGACTCTTAATAGTGATTGATATTCGTTGAGTGATTTGTGAATTATTTCATGCATTTAATTATTGTAGTTTGGATGATTGATATATGTTGTGATTGGTCTGTAATCCCAAGACCATGAAATTTATATTGTTGAACTTACTTTATCAAAATTATGCCTTGAATAAAGAGAGTTTGATGAAATATTGTTAATAAAATGTAAAGTAATGACAAAGAATGATGAATTAAATATATTTGAATTGGGTGTCATGTTTTGGCATGATATTGTGGGATTGGGGATGCCACGTTCCAGCTTCATATAATATGGAATCGAATGTCATGTTACGACATGATATATTTGGATCCGGTATCACGTTCTGACACAATAATTTTAAAGGAAGACATATTAAAGTGACTTAATATACTCAATTTCAAAGAACCTATTTCCTGAAAGAAGTATGGTGTGGAGGCTTGAGTCGTCATGTTTGTTCTTCATATTGATAATTGATTATATACTTGTTGCTTGTTGCTTGCGATGATTGATTATATATTTGTTTCTTGTTGCTTACTACATGTTAACCGCTATAGTTAATTTCCTGATATTACTTTATTTACATTGATTTCTATTTTGAGTTGGTCGATGATACCTACTCAGTACATATTGTCCTGACCCCTACCTATATTTTTCTTTGTTTTTATTTTATGGAGTTCAACGACTGTTCCATCGACTTTGACTCACCCTCAGCTCTAATTGATCTCTAGTACATTAGATACCAAGGCGAACTATCATCCTAGCTCTTATTGGATTCTCTGAGTCATCGAATGATGTCCTTAATTTTTAGACATAAATTATTTTATTTATTTATTTTGGTGTTGTTATCCTTAGACTTAGTCTTTGAGATTAGATTTTCTTGATGTGATGACTTTCAAGTTTTGGAGAAACGCTATATAATAGATCCAGTGATTTATGTTATTTCTTATTTTATAAATTTGAGCTTTTGTATAATCATCGTATTTCATAAGTTGAACTACTAATAGAGGTTGAGATTTGTATCATTTGTTTGTCCACTTAGGAGGTTAGGTGTGGGTGCCACTCATAGCTCGTTTTGGATCATGACAAACTTGGTACCAGAGCTTTAGGTTTAGTGATCTCATCACACAAGACCACGCCTAGTAAAGTTTTGCGGAACGGTACAAAAATGCCTTACTTTTCTTCAGAGACTACAAAACTTTAGGAAAACTGTCTTTCTAATTTCTTTCATGCTATTACTTGAATCCAATTGGTACCTGAGTTATACAAATTATTATTTGATATTTTTTAGTCTATTTTGTATGGTTCAAACTTTAGTAACATGTAATTGTTGTAGTTCCTTGTATAGATGCATTTTTGGAGGCAAACATGTTTTTTTAATTCCCTACAGAGCCTTTAATGACTAATGACAAATATGACCCATTTGCTAAGTTGTTGAAGTTGAAACCGGCTTCAAGAGTACTGGATATGAGGATATTTATAATTTCGTTGTTGATTGTTATGAGTTGCTTCATAAGATGGATATAGTAACGTGATTTGGTGTTGAGTATATGACATACCAGCTCCGAATGGATGCAAAAATATGATGGAGGTCTCATGATGAGTGTTAAGAAAGAATTATTGATGGTGAAAGGATATTTCTCCTCTTGATTGAAGAAAATATTTAAGGAGCTATTCTATTAGTATGAAGTTATAAAAAATATTAGAGTTAGTAGATGTTGACTCTCCATATAAAATGACTTATTGATTTATGTTATCTATTCCTTTAAGTGTTGGCATGTAAGGACTTGGATCTTAGGAGACCTTAATGATGCCTAAAAATCAAGTTTCTGGAAGCTTCTGACAAAGATACCCCTCCAAGGACACTCCAACGAGCCGTGGGGAGGTCTATAAGCATTGGGAGCATCCATGGGGTAACCCTTAGCTTTGTTTATGGGTTCATGTGGCTTAAGAGAGTATTTTAGGCTTGTTGACCCTCCATAGCACGTCCCACGAGCCATGGTGCTCACCATTGACCGTGGAAGGGGCTCGCGATAGGTGCCCTAGTATTCAAGCCAAGAGCTTAGCTAAGGCAGCCACCAGGAGACCTTTTTATGGATCGTTCATCCCACCACAACCCGTGGAGGGTCTCATGCAACTTACCACAAGCCGTGGTAGGGTCTTGTGCAACTTAAGAGAAGCCGTGGTTGGGTATCTCTTGAAGCCCTCTCCCCAAAATTTTGTTCTAAGTATAAAATTACCATCTTAGCACTTGGGTCATTTTCATGGACTATTGTAAGATCAATGAACCTTTGTACGGACCGTGAAGCCTTTAGCGAAAACATCCTTAGCCTAAACTTTTTGAAGTATTAGAGAAGACATTTTCACAGGCACTTTGTACGGTCAGTGAACTTTTGTATGGATAGAGGTGCATTTGTACGGGACCCTCTATACTTTTAAAAGTTCACTTCATTAATGATCTTTTCATAATTTTGGTTTACTCTAAATGTCTTTTAGGAAATTGGTACCTATGCTAAGCCCCTAAATCTGATTATACTCACTCTTTACACTCAAGCTCTAGAATTCAATTCCTAAAGTTCTCGCTTCATAGTCTTGTATTGGGGATTCAAGCTAGGATTCAAGAGAGTTTTCAATTCAAGTCACTTCCATCCTAATTCTTATCCAAGGTATGTGGGATTGATTCATGATCTCTTCCAATCATGAAGACCCTAAACACTTCTTACTTCTTAACTTATGAATTTCAAGTTTACTTTGAATATGAGTCTTTTAAATTAGTGTTGATTTGATTAAATTGACTTATGGGTTGTACTTAATTGATATTTTAGATATGATTTAAGCTATATTATGTTGGATCACATTGACTTTTATGAAGGTTGAATATGCATGTCCATTTAAATTTATGAATCTATGCATTGATAATTTCAAGTATACTTTAATTGTTGATTTCTTCATGGATTTACTATGATTTCATTATGTTATGATGATTTGATTATGAATTCCTAGTACCCATGTTATTAATTCATTCCTCATGGCATATGCATGCATGAACATTGAGTTTCATGAGATCTATGATATGGGTCAAGACTCAATTATGATTATGACTATGTTTTCAAGAGATGGGTATGACAGGAATATGATCACATAATGTTTACGATTTGGCTCAAGTTCTCTATGGGTATTTACACCTCTTAAAACAAGAATGAAGGAGCTTTTTCTATCCATGAAAGTATGACATGAAGTATGATTTGACTTTTAAGCCTAATTATGCATGACTGTGAAATATGATTTGACCTTTTAGCCTAAATATGCATGATTATGATTTGAAAATACTTATGCCTCTTTTTCAAGAACGTCTATGTATATGTATTCTCATGGGATGATGACTCAGCACCAAGTGGACTTGTGTGTAGGGGGGAGGGGGGAATATCCCCAAGAGTTCTTATATAAATCCTCAAGTCCCATAACTATGTGACAAACATAGGTTCATGTTTATGCCCTTTTTAAGGGATGATTTTGTTAAGGATCTACCTTTGGCAAGTAGGTCACCTTTTTATCCATTGTGAGGAAGACGACGGAGTTCCAAGTTATAGCTTACTTGATCTTATGTCGGTTGAGGTCCCATCTCATTATGTTTAAAGTGTTACGGCATTCACACATCACGGATTTCATGGTATATTGATATTAAATTCTTTCATATATACTTCTTTCTATATATATGCCCTTCTCATATAACATAGATTGCAAGTTGATAAGTTCATAAGCATTTGCATACCTGTATTTTTAGTACATTCAAATATACTAATGCATGTTTTTGCCTACATGATCTAACCATGTAGAGATTGGAGATCATCTTCATCCACCTCCTGACGGTTAGATTGAATTGTGAGCTGACTAATGATAAGTCCTTTATGTCAAGTATAAGATCCACCTTCTATCTTGATGAATCGTGGAAATACGACTCTTGTAATTCTTTAAACATAGGATTTTTGTGTGTTCTCAAGAAAATTTATTGGTCTGATGTGTGTTTTTGTTATTTTTCAGGAAAGTGGTTAACGTATGAGTGAAGTAAAAGAAAATGAATGAAAAAGAGCTCAAATGTTGGCATATGGAGGCCTCCACGGCTCGTGTAGCATCACATGGATCGTAAGAGGCCATGTCGATTTGTCCTAGGGGAACGAAGCAAACATTGGAACAAAGTGAAGGACCACAGATGCCTTCATGTCTTGTGGGTCACTCCATGGACTGTGAGGGTCACCATGGCCTCACACTTGGCGTGACAAATGGTGGCTGGAGGCATGGCAAAGGAACAAGAGAAAAAATAGATTAAGGCACATCCTACGATGCCCATCACAGGCCATGTCATATGCCATAAAGTTGACATGGAGTTGAGGGATCACCATCAAAAATTGCAAGAATCATGCAAGTGGAGAGAGATAGGACCCATCACGGGCCGTGTGACCAACCACGTATTGTGACATAGGCTGTGATGTTGAGGAACAAACTAGACATTTGAAAAATCATTAAGGCAAGGGTCACAGATCGCGACACACATCGTACCAGTACACATGAAGAAGTGAGAAGAATTGAAGACCAAATATTGGGTCACAGACCGTTTCACGGTCCAGTTGGAGCCTCATAGGCCGTGTGGTTTCCCGTACGCATGCCGATGCCTATTTTCTTATTTTAAGTTGGATTATTTTTTATTTTGTGTGTGTGTGTGTGTGTGTGTGTATATATATATATATATATACATTGCATTAATTTATATATATATATATATATAT